>JAYESA010000005.1:100274613-100314613 GCA_036927795.1 Iris macrosiphon | reverse complement strand
ACTTTTGCAATCGAACCGTGGAGACATTGCTGAGAAAGTACCATGTGACCCACAAGGTGTCAACTGCCTATCATCCACAAACAAGTGGACAAGCGGAAGTGTCAAATAGAGAGATCAAGTCCATCATTGAAAAGACGGTCAATCCAAGTAGAAAAGATTGGAGTTTGCGCTTGGATGATGCTTTGTGGGCGTATAGAACTGCATACAAGACGCCTATCGGTATATCACCTTACCGGTTGGTGTTTGAGAAACCATGCCATCTTCCTGTTGAGTTAGAACACAAGGCTTATTGGGCTATCAAGAGTTTCAATATGAAGGCATATGAAAATGGAGAACATAGGAAGTTACAACTACAAGAGTTGGAGGAAATTCGCAATGACGCCTATGAGAATGCTAGAATTTATAAAGAGAAGACGAAGAATTTTCATGACAAGATGATCTCTAGGAAGGTGTTTCAAGTTGGTCAAAAAGTCCTTCTATACCAGTCACGACTTCGTCTATTTCCGGGTAAATTGCGTTCTCGTTGGATTGGACCTTTTATTGTTACTAATGTTTTTTATCATGGTGCAGTTGAAATTCAAAGTTTAGCAACTTCCAAAGTATTCAAGGTAAATGGCCAAAGGCTCAAGCTTTTCTATGAAGGTTTCAAAGTAGAGAATGTGGATGAATTGAACCTTGAAGATCCAATTTGTATCAATTGAAGGAGGAAACATCCACGACAATAAACAAAGGCAACCCAAGGGGAGTTTGTTCTTATTCTTATTCTTTCATTTTTATTTTATTTTTTTAATTTTGCCTTTTCCTTGCATTTCACCTTACATTGGGGACAATGTCAGTTTTAAGTGTGGGGGAGGGGATTTACTTTATTTTAAGCATTTTTAGTTCGCTATTTTTCTAAAAATTTTTTTTTTTTTTTAATAATAATAATAATAATAATTATTATTTTTTAATAAAAGAATTTTGGTTTTTTTTTAATGATTTTTGGTTGTGTATGTCATGAGTAAGATTCAACTAAATTTGAAAATTTCATAACATGATTGAATAAATAATTTTTTTTCAACTTAGAATTAATTAGTCTAGTTATTTTTTATTTAAAATGGTAGTATCTAAATTGGTAGACAAAAGCCAGTGAGGATTTGAGCCTTTAGACTGACACATCAGTCTCATTATTCTTTCATGAGAGATATTCTTCCACTGATTTGTTTCTCTAGAACTTGCTTTGATTCTCTTCGAGGTCACATTGACACATGCATGCATGAACATGATTAAGGCCATCTTTGTTATGCGTTACATAAGCCAAATAGCCCACCTTGTAATTAATTTTCTTTTTGTTGAACCCCTTTGAGCTTTATTGCCTTTTTCTTGGTATACCCACATTACAAGCTTTCAACCAATAATATTTATACCTTTACCCAAGTCGCAAAGCTAGTGGAGCATTGTTGATCATTATGATATGTATAGGTGTACGAAAAAATAATTGTGGGGGTATCTAAATTTGTGGTTTGGTTATAACCAACAAAATGGAACATATTTTTATCCTCAAATTTCCTAAGTTCCATTATTGTTAAAAAAAAAAAAGTAAAAAAAAGAAAAAAAAAAGAAAAAGAAAAAGAAATGGAGTGATTGATTTTACATGTTTTATATTGAGATTGAGTTGATTCATTTTTGCTCCACTAGTTTTGATGGCTTTTGAGCTACATTCCTAAATATATCCCACCTTAATCCTAAGCCATGTTACAACCCATGAAAAGTCCTTATGATTTATGTTATGCATGTGATCCTAGTGGTGGAGAATGAGAAAATATACAAGCTTATGGTAGAGCATTTCTTTTGAAATGAATTCGAGAGAAATATATACCTTCAAACACATGAGAGTTTAGTGTTTATTCCCGTGAGGGTCTACCTATTTAGTTTACTCCATTTTTCAAGTAAAAATACCTACTAAGTAATTAGAAGTTGTTTAAGAATATATGTTCATGATATGTTATGAGTTTTGAAGAACTTGGTTATTATTTATTTATGACATTACAACCTTGATTTCTTTTTGGAAAAATAAATTAGAGTTTTGCCCGAGGACGAGCAAAGGTTAAGTGTGGGGGTATTTGATGAGAACATAAAATATCATATTTTTATTACTTAATATATACTCCTTTATGCTCATTTAATGTCTAAAGATACTCATTACTTTTATATTTTGATCTAGGATGCAATTGGAGTCACTAAAAGCAAAATGGAGATAATTATCAATTCTGGACAGTTCTGACACCTTGTAGCAAAATGGTCATAACTTGCTCATCCGAAGTCCAATTGAGCTGATCCAAATTGATTCGGAAAGCTAAGTGATAGAGGCACAATTTTTCTGTTTTAATTTTCCCGAGATTCTGGCTACATCATGGACCAAATCACGCTTGAAGTTGAGACAACTATGCTGTGCACAAAAAGTGGAGTTGATATAACCATTTTCCAACTTATTCAAAGATTTTATTTTATTGTTGGGTTGTTGTAACTCTTAGAGGATTTTTGGGAAGATATTGTGATCTTCAAACACTTATTTAGAGTGTATAAAAGGGGTAGAGATCAAGAGGAAAAAGGAGAACAACACACAACTCTTCTTCCTCTTCTCCAATATTCTTTTGAAGTTTTCTTGAACATGTGGAGCTAAAAGTCTTGTTGGTCGAAGGAAACAGAAGCCTTGGAATCAATAAAATTGTGAGATCTAAATTATTTTCATATGTTTTATTTATGCTTTGAGTATTGAATATTTTTCTGTGCCTACTTTCATGATTGTTTGGTTTAATTACTAGGAGGCCTACTAGTCTATTATCCATCTCGATCTACTGCTAAATTAGACATCAAATCCATAATTGTTTGATTTTTCTAATTTATGAAGCAACCAAGATTTAATAAACTGCTTTGTTTTATTAGATCTTAGGTGAAAAACATTTGACAAAATTAAATTCAACCGCTTGTGCTTGTATTATTTTGCTTCATCGATCTCTTTGTTCTTTAAAAAATTACTAGATTAAATCTTCAGCGCTTGTCTTGGATTATTTAGTAATTAAAGCTAATTAGATCGCTTGTTTCTAATATCTAAGCCTAAGAGAGATAGGAAATATTTCCAACGGTGAATATTCAAAGTATGATAATTTATGTTTGCATCAATGATCAATTTTAAGATTCTAATGGTGGATGTGGACTAAGACCAATATTTTTTTTCTTTTGATTATTCTAATACTTTTTAGCTCTTTTTAATTTGCTTTGATCCAAAACTCTTCCCCCATCTTATTTCACATAGCATAAAGATCAAACTAATTACTCTCCGTGGGAACGATCCTTACTCTCACTACTACATATTATTTCAAGAGTAAAGGTTTTATTTTTTGGGTGCCTACGACAGCACGCCACTTCCGTTGAGTCCACATCTACAATATTTGTTACAAGAGGTAGATCATCCTCCTGATAAGCTATTTCGTCAATGTCAAAGATATTTCTAGCTTTAGTCTTGCATACTGCCCACCAATCCGACCTCGCTGTCCCCCGTCTAGGATAAGTTGTGAAGTACACGAGCTGAGCCTGACTTGATAGGACAAATGGTTCGTAGCCTTGATATCTATGCTTGTAGTTTATATCCACAAGGCCATGCTTGTCAATTTTCCAACCTTGATCTTGAATCAGATCGAACCATTCACACCTGAATAGCACGATATTAGCAGGTTCTGTGCCATAATTATATGTCAACTCCACAATCTCTCGTAAGATGCCAAAAAAATCATTGCCCGGATTGACGTCTTTGTAGTTTGAAGATTTGATACACAAACTACTGTTTTTCGTGGAATCAAGATCCAGAAAGCTGTCTCTGATAGGAGCATTTGTTGACTTGAACCTGAACCCATTCACACAGAAACTTGGCCATATTTTTACGACAGTAATTGGTCCCTTGGCTAGAGTTCTAATAGATTCAGTCTCGGATGATATTAGACGATCGACCTAAATACCAAAGTAGCGATAGTAAGTTATTTGTTTTGCAAGTGCAGAAATAAAAAGTAATTACCAAGCATCTTACATATGTGCTCAACCAAGAAGAAAAATAGCATCTCATATCTTGTTCTACTTCTTCGTCTGTTATGTAGGGTCTAACCGACCTCAAGTCATCATTATATGTGCTAAAAAACAATGAAGCAACTGCTGATTAGTAGCATAATAGTATCTTATACTATTATATTGAGATGATGTAAACGTGGACGTATTAATTACTTACCCCTCTAGCTTCTCCACTTCATCCTCGTCGCAATTGAGTAATATATACAATTGAGCAGCCCTTAGCTCATCGTCATTCAAATATCTCTTCTTCATTTTTCCCCAAGACTTTTCGGACGCATTGAATACTTTGATTATTGCATCATTAGATTCCTGATATGCGTCGTCGTTTCTAGGAGGTTTCGTCCTATTAGTAGCAACATGCGGTTTGAAATACGTCGAGCAAAAGTTTGTAATCTCCTCGAGAACATAAGCTTCACAAATAGAGCCTTCAACCCGTGCCTTATTTTTCACCTTTCTCTTTATGTGATTCAGATGCCGCTCGAAGGGGTACATCCACCGATAGCCGACAGGACCACCAACACGTGCCTCATAGGAAAGATGAATTGGCAAATGCTCCATAGAGTCGAAGAATCCAGGAGAAAACACCTTCTCGAGCTTACATAGTGTTACCGCAATGTCCCTCTCTTGCTTTTCTAGACGATCGACAAGCAACTTAGTACAACAAAGATCTCTGAAGAATATGCTCAGCTCTGTCAATGGGTCCCAAACGACCTGCGGTAAGAATTCCCGAAATGCAATCGGAATTAACCTCTCCATGAATACGTGACAATCGTGGCTCTTCATACCCACCAGTTTGTTCTCCTTTAGGTTGACGCATATTCTCAAGTTCGACACGTACCCGTCTGGAAACTTTAGACCCTGAATCCACCTACAAAGTCTACCTTTATCCTCTTTATCCAGTGAGAAAACTGACTTAGGTTGCTTTAACTTTCCATTCCCCTCCTCTATCAAATGCAATGCAGGACGTCTACATATTTCTTCTAAGTCCAACCTGGCCTTCGGATTATCTTTCGTCTTCCCCTTTACCTCAATTACAGTATTAATTATGTTATCAAACACATTCTTCTCGATATGCATGACATCAAGGTTATGTCTGATCAGATTGGTGCTCCAATATGGCAGATCCCAGAATATACTCCTCTTCGTCCAGTTATGGGTGCGACCAAATCTGTCACACTTGTACCCCTTAGTAGGCTCTTCGATAGCACTTGGTAAATCTTTTACCTCTTCCCATATCGTGCATCCGGGCCACCTTGGCGGTGGATTGGCCTTCTCCACTACTCCCGCACGAAAACCATTCCGGTTCCTCCGGTACGGATGATCCTTCGGCAAAAATTGTCGATGACAATCGAAGAAGCACGGTTTGCCTCCGTGTTTCAAACGGAAAGCCTGAGAATGGTCTATGCAATACGGACATGAGAGACGACCATGGGTGCTCCATCCCGATAATATTCCATAGGCCGAAAAGTCGTTGATGGTCCACATAAGTGCTGCCCTCATCTGAAAATTCTGCTTTCTAGAAATATCGTACGTATTGGCACCTACTTCCCACAGCTGATTCAACTCATCTATCAAAGGCTGTAAATACACATCGATGTTCCTCTTCGGATTGTTCGGACCCGGGATAATAACGGTTAGGAACATATACGGAGTCTTTATGCACATCCAAGACGGTAGATTGTACGGAGTGACGATCACAGGCCAACATGAATACTGGGAGCCCGAAAGTCCAAATAGGGTAAAACCGTCAGAGGAGAGCCCCAATCTGACATTACGCGCTTCCTCGGTAAAATGTGGATACTCTCGATCAAAGTGCTTCCATGCTTCTCTATCGGATGGATGATCCAATACTCCTTCGATCTGTTTTCGCCTGTGCCAACTCATATTTTTTGCAGTCTCCTTAACCATAAACAACCGCTGCAACCGCGGCGTCAAAGGCAAGTAGTGCATCGAATCGGTAGGCTTCCTTACACCAACAGACTTTCCTCTAACAGTGGCCTTGTAGCGATCAGCACCACAGAATCTGCACGCATCTTCATCCTTATTATCTTTGTAGTACAACATGCACCCGTTACGACATGCATCGATTTTCTCGTATCCCATCTAAAGCGATCTCACCATCCTCTTAGATCGATAGAAGTCTTTAGGCAACTTTGCACCCTCGGGCAAGATCTCTATAATCAAATCGAGCAGTCGATTATAGCATTCTTGCGACATGTTAAAATCAAACTTGATGCTCAATAATCTTGTAACTACCTCCAACGATGAATGATCCTCACAACCAGGATATAGTGGAGTCCTTGCATTCTCCAGCAACTCCATAAACTTTGCAACATCGGCATTCGGTGCCTCCTCAGCTACATCATAATTGTCCGAATTGAAACTAGGTCCCGCCGCATCATAATTGTCCGGATTGAAACTAGCCCCCGCCGCATCATAAACCATGTTCACCAACCCGTCGTCGTAAGCATCGTGGTCTTGGACATCCATATATGGCTCCACATAGGGCTCCAACTCCGATGCTAGAGATACAAGTTCTCCGTGCGCAGTCCACTGATAGTAATTTAGCGTGAAGCCCTTCGAGTATAAATGATATGTAACTTTCACTTCTGGATGATATTTCCTGTTGCGACATCTCACACACGGACACTTAATTTTGGTACCGTCCATGTACCGAGGGAAAGCCTTGGCGAACTGCAGGAACTGCTGTACACCGTTCATCCCGCACACCGCACATGTCATCAGGATGACGGTTGTACATCCACGAACGATGACGCAGATAGTAATTCATATCCATTTCTAGATACTTCTGCAAAAATGACAGTATGTATCATATAAATCATTACATACAGTGGTTTATCACCTAACTTCATAACTTAACCGTACTATAAAAATCATAACTGATATAATACATACTTTCATTTATCAAAGTCTAAAATAAGTAATATTCAAAACAACTTAAAAGAGGCCAAGTCTCTTAGTTTTTTAATATTTTATACTATTGGTAAAAGCTTGGGTTCTTTACTGTATACAATGCTTACTAGGACATATAGTTACTTAGCCAACTATTAACAAAATCAAGTATATCAGTAAGTAACTATTTAACTACACTAACTATGTACTAATTTAATACTAAACTGATACCCTTAACTTCTACCCAATAACTCATGCTAACCCATCTTAAACTAACTAACCAATACCTTGACACTAAGCTAACTAACACTAGTATACATAGCTCACTAAATGTAACTGAAAATGGATACTGATACAGTGGGACTTGTTGATACTTACTGATACATGGTTGCTGAAATAACACAGTGCTGATGGTTTTCCTCTTCAGTTGACTGCTCATTGTTGCAGACCTCCTTCTCACTGCCCACTACAAGGCTCGACCACTAGTACACTGATACACAGTATGGTCGAGGCACACTGTGCACACCAGTAAAACCGATTCCCCCCCTGATACACTGGCATATTGATGCACAGTTTTACGGCCCGAGCTTTCCCTCCCTCACACAAAAATATAAAGTCACTGAACTTACTCACTCACTCATTCACTCACTGATACACTAAACTCACTGATACACTAAACTAAACTCACTGATACACTAAGCTCAACATAGCCCTACCTTCATGTAAAACAACACTACCCACATTCAACACCACCAAATATCTCATGATTGAAAACTTAGCTAAATACTTTGAAAAACCTTAACCCTCACTCCTCTTTTACTGAACTACCTATACAAAGAAACCCAAGCTCTCCACTGACTGATACACTGAGGTATCAGTGCCAACACAGTGCACATACAATGAAGACACAGTAAAGAACCCGACTCCCTGTGTAAATCAGTCCCATGTCAGTGTCTGTGTGAGTGTGTGTGTGTGTGTGTTTATCTGCGTCTGTGTGTGTGTGTCAGTGTCTGCGTGCGTATGTCATATCTGTGTGCGTGTGTCGTGTTTGTGTGCATGTGTCGTGTCTGTGTACGTGTGTCGTGTCTGTCCAGTCATCAGTTGTGCCAGTGTCACATGAGAGAGAGAGAGAGAGAGAGATAACCTAGAGCTCGAGGAGGAGGAGGGGGTGCCGGAGTAGCCGCAACCGTGGAGAGCCGGTCGCCGGAGAGGGGGGGGAAATCGAAAACGTTCAAAATTTTTGACAGATGGGGGAAAAGAATCTGAGCCCTAATTAACCAAAAATTAGCGACGTTTAGCGACGTCTAATTAAAACGTCGCTAAATTAAAATTTAGCGACGTCAAAGACGTCGCTCAACACGTTGCTAAATATTTTTGATATATAAGTCGCTAATTATGCCGCTAAACGTCGCTAAATCAGATATATTAGCGACGTTTAGCGACCTTAATTGAACTTATAGCGACTCATCTTTTAAAATCTGAATAAAAGTCGCTGAACGTCGCTAAATGTCGCCAATTGGCAACATTTAGCGACGTTTTTAATGGAGTTGCTGATTTAGCGACGTTTATACCAGGAGTCGCTAAAATACGTCGCTAATCCCGCTTTTTCTAGTAGTGTCACTAATACTCAGGGTCAATGGTATAAGCAATTATGCGAAAAAATCCACAGTGTTCTAGGGTCGTACAGTATAAATATATATAGTCATAATTAGGTTTAGCATTTAATTACATATCTCTATATCCATATATATATATATATATATATATATATATATATATATATATATATATATATATATATATATAACAACTAATATTATATGCATACGCACACAAACGTACGAGCACACTAGTCCTTGGGTTCACCGACACGGGTCTGCAATCAGCCAACTAAATAAACTGAACCAATATGCTATCCTTAATGTTATTCATACAAACACGTATAAAATAAAAAGAGAGGGACAGGTTCGAACCTCGGGGTGCACGCACGGGGATGACGATGATGACGATAAAGGCGATGACGACGATGTCGATGATGAGGATGATATTGACGATGAGGAGGATGATGATGATTAGGTTGACGATGATGATGGGGATGATGATGATGATGGTGATGGTAATGATGATTGTGATAATGAGGTTGATAATGGTGATGATGATGATTATGATGATGATTAAGGTGATGGTGATGATAATTATGTTGATGATGATGGGGATGATGATTGGTGATGATTAAGGATGATAATGATGATGATGAGGGTTATGATGATAATGAGGGTTATGATGGGGATGATGATGATGGTTAAGGTGATGATGATGATGATGATGGTGATGATGAGCGGATGGTGATGATGAGGATGCTGCTGGTTAATAGGGATGATCAGAGTCGGAGGTTAGTCGAGAAGGAGGACAGGGAAGAAGAGACGGTGGTGGTTCTGTGAGGTCGGGGTCAGCCAGGTGAACGGGCTGTGGTGAAGATGGTGTGGGGGCTCAGGGACGGTCGGCTCTGGCGAGTTGGCCGGGGACGATGGAGATGGCGAGGAGGTCAGGCTGATGGGTCGTGGTGGTGTTGCAGAGGGGTCCAGCAGAGGAAGAAGGTAAACAAGAGACGAGGGTGGTGGTGATAAAGGGAGACGACACAGAGGAGAAGACGGTCGTCCAGGTGGTGGTGCTATTAACGGTGGAGGACTCGTTAGAGACGACGGTGGGGAGAGGTGCCTGTCGTAGATTTCTCAGGCGGAGGAGATGGGAGATAGGGTTGGTCGATGGGATGTGGAGTGGTGGTGGTGAACGACTCAGGTCGAGTTTGGAGGAAGTCGTGGACGTGGAGGACAGGCCGGAGAAGAGGAAAAAGAAGGTGGTCGGTGGTGAAGGCTGCTCCGACCGACGGTGAACAGGAAAGGGGGAGGAGGACGCACAGGAGATGGATGAGGATTCGGCTAGATGGTATTGGGTTTGAAAAAATAAAGAAGAAAAAAAGGAAAAGTTGTATATATAAATATAGAATTTGGGTTGGGTGTTGACCTAGGGGATTGGGTTGGTCAACATCCTATTTGGGATGGGCTTGGCTTTACATGGAGATGTTTGGAGGGCTAGGATTTGCATTGTTTGAAATGCATGGCTAGGATTAGATGAGGGGGGTGACGTTGAGTGCTACACACTCCAAAAATTATGGAAAAAATTCACATGACCAAATAATGAAGGAAAAATGGTTTCTTCATGTATTATCCAATGGTGTGGACACCTTAATGCACTTTTGCAATAAGATCCCCAACAATTGGAAATTTACACAAAGTGGAAATTGGATTAATTTAATTAAAATTAATGCACAAGGTGTTCTTGAATTAATTAGAAGTATATGGGGATAAAATTAGGTGGGACACAAGTATCATGGACATAGAGGACTCAGGATAGAATATTATCATAAATTGGGTTGCACAAAATGGGTCAAGATTGTGTCTCCAATTTTGATTGGAACGCACAAGGATACAAAGTTGAATTTATTTAGAATTAAATATAAACGTTTGCGAAGAATATTGTGCGACTAAAATGTAGCACAAGAGAGCATAATTATAAGTTACACAAAGGTCAGAATAGATGACTGGCACGTCTAGGACAAGGGTGTAAAATTCATTGGAAGGAAATGGCTAGTGTAGTGCTCCAATTATCGAAGCAACGATAAGGTGCACTAAGTGATATAAAGATTATATAATCATCTAAAACACAATATTCTATTTGCTAATTGGATTTAAACTAGCCCTAGTCTCTCTATCTAAGCCAAGTAGGCCTAATTTTGACCGAGAGGGTTTACAGGATCATCCATATCAGCGAGAAGGGGATGAGCTACTTGGTAAGCATGAAGGTGATTCCAGGACTGAAGTCTACAAAATTGGAGAGATGCATGCACTATTTTAGGAAAAAATAAAATATGATGTCTTTCCAAAGTTACCCATGTTCAAGGAAGCCGGTATTGCTCGAGTTGATTCACTCGGATGTCTGCGGTCCTATTAAGGTAAAATCTATTGGTGGTACTTATTATTTTATAACATTTATTGATGACTATTTCAGAAAGGTTTGGGTCTATGCCATAAAGACCAAGGATAGGTGCTGCCCACTTTCAAAGAGTTTCAGGCCTCTGTTGAAAGGGAGACGGGCAAGAAGCTGTTATGTGTTCGGTCGGACAATGGCGACGAGTATATCGGTCCCTTTGATGCTTATTGCAGAGAGCAAGCGATACGAAACCAGAAGACTCCACCAAAGACACCGCATCTCAACGGTGTAGCAGCGCGCATGAACATGACGCTGATGGAGAGGGTGTGGTATTTGCTGTCAGAAGCAAACTTGTCGAACAACTATTGGGGTGGGGTACTTTACACAGCTCCTTATGTTATTAATTTATCTGCTAGTTCTCCTTTTGCAGGATAATGTGCTTAATAAAGTATGGTACGACAAAGATCCATCGTACAAATCACCTATGAGTGTTTGGTTGCAAGGCCTTCGTGCATGTACCGAAGGACGAGAGATCCAAACTTGAGGCGAAGATGAGACGGTGTGCCTTTATTGAATACGATCGGGATGAGTTGTGCTATAAACTCTATGACCCAGTTGGAAGAAAATACTGTAGAAGCAGGGACGTAGTATTCGTCGAGGATCAGACTATGAGCAACACTCATGATTCAGAGATATCTTCTGAGGCTGAGGAATTGCCTAAGTTAGAGTCATTTTGCTTCGAGCATTTTCTAGAGGATATCACAGAGGATCCAGTTATAGGGGAGCTAGTACATGGAGTTGCTCCCAACCTTGATCATTAGCCTATTGATATTAGTCAGGATAACCCTCAAGAGGATGAGCATGCCGAGGAGGCAGTTCCTGGAGGGGAAGGGACTGTTGATATACAGCCAACACCAGTTATTTCATTAAGGAGAAGCGGCAGAGATCATTGACCATCTATGAGATACTCACCAGGTGAGTATGTGCTACTAACTGACCGGGGAGAGCCCGAAAGTTTTATAGAGGCTATGGAAGACGAACACAGACAGGAGTGGTTGTAGGCTATGCAGGAGAAGATGAGTTTCTTACAGGACAACTCTACTTATGATCTGATGCAGTTGCCAAAGGGCAAGAAGGCTTTGAAAAATTAATAGGTATTCAAAGTGAAGCAGACAGATGATGCTACTCGCCCTCAATACAAAGCGAGGCTGGTAGTTAAAGCCTACGGTCAGCGAAAAGGTATATATTATGATGAGAACTTTTCTCCAGTCGTTAAGCAATCGTCTATTCTGGTGGTGCTAGCATTGGCAGCCAGCTTCGACTTGGAGGTCGAGCAAATAGACGTGAAGATGATATTTTTCTATGGTAATCTTGAGGAGGAGTTATACATGGAGCAGCCAGAGAAATTCTGTGAGAAGGGCAAGTTATACTTGGCCTGTGGTTGAGGAAGAGCTTGTCTGGTCTGAAGCAGGCTCCGAGGCAGTGGTACAGAAAGTTTGAGTCATTTATGGGGGAGCATGGTTATGCACGGACGACATTGGACCACTGTGTATTTGTAAGATACTTTGTCGATGATGACTTTATTATTTTACTATTTTATGTTGATGATATGCTACTGGTGGGTCAGAATACCACTAGGATAGTAGAGTTGAAGCGCCAACTGAGTGCGACCTTCTCTATGAAAGATTTGGGCACAACGAAGACTATTCTTGGGATAGAGATCAACCGAGAGAGAGTCTAAGTATTACACTTGTCCCAAAAGAAGTTCATTCACCGGGTACTTCAGTGTTTCAGGATGGACGAGTCGAAGAAAGTGAGTAACTCCCTTGCGGCTCACTTTAAATTTACTGAGGAGAAGTGTCCATCTACCAAGGACGAGAAAGAAGATATGGAGCGGGTTCCATATGTCTTAGTTATGGAAAGTCTCATGTATGCTATGGTGTGTACGAGGCCAGACTTTGCTCACACAGTTGGCACAGTTAGTATGTATCTATCCAATCCTGGAAGGGTACATTGGAGTGCAGTCAAGTGGATCCTAACCACTGCCAATTGAAGACTTTCTTTTGGTGGTGATGAGCCGAAGCTGGTTGGGTATACCGATACTGATATGGCTGGAGATATAGACATAAGGTGATCTACTTTGGGCTATGTGATGATGCTCGCTGGTGGAGCGGTATCCTGACAGTCGCAGTTGCAGAAGTGTATTGCTTTATCGACGATAGAGACAGAGTATATTGTGGCGACAGAAGCTTGCAAGAAGTTCCTGTGGATGAAGAAGCTATTTTAAGAAATATGTCTAAAGTAAGAGCAATATCATTTGCTTTGTGATAGCCAGAGTGCAATTCACCTTGTGAAGAATCAGACATTTTATAGCTGGTCCAAGCAAATTGATACTCAATATCATTGGATATGGTTGATAAGAAGGAAGCGACGCTTGAGAAGGTATATACAGATGATAATGGAGCAGACTAGATCACAAAGATTTTTCCAAGGGAAAAGTTTGAGTACTGCAGGTGGATCATTGGGATGACGTCTCCCTCAATATAGTTGTGAATGAGGAGATTTGTTAGAGTGGGTGGAGTTTCCAACCTATGTGGAGAATACTCCAGAGTGCGACGAGCGCCGTCTGTGTGTCAGAGAAGCTCGGGGAGATGATGAGGGCCATTCGAGAAGTCGAAGAAGCTCGGGAGCAGCAAACATAGGAGTGAGGGGGGGGGGGGGGGGGCTGCTGGAAACAGGCCTACCGAGTTCAGACCAAACTTGGTCTGGATATTCCAGAAGCTCCAGAGAGCTGCTGTTTTGTTTACTCGCAAATCATTGACTCGAGCCGAATTCGGTCTGAGTTCGGTCGACGGGCTGAGCAAAATTTTTGAGATATTTTTATACACCGTTGGATCGTATCCTACGGTTCATGTTGATTGCGGGATAGGGAGTATAAGTTAGGTTTTTCCTAACCCTAACATATGCAACAAGGAGAGAAAAAATGAGTCGAGAGTGCCATTGCAACTTTGGGAAAGAGAAAGAAGGATTGGAGGCCGTTTCGGAGGAGGAGATCAATTTTGGCTAATTTTTCATTATCTTCTATCTTCGTGGTGTAATCTATTTTCTATTCCTAAGTGTTGTGGAGATCCATGTTGGATCGGAAGGATCTTGTAGAGGGAGTATTCTCTTTATTCTATTAGTGGAGGTTCTTCAGGGTTGGACTTAGATCTTTCCGTAGTTTATCCTATATGGGTTTTTCATATAAAAATCTGTGTCTGCGATTTGTGTTTGAGTTTTTTGTTTGTGCATTTTGCTCGGTTCTCTTGCAGGTACTCTCTGGTTTGGGGAACGATTTTCTCGTTTCATTCCCAAAATATTCTACGTCTATCTCCTCGCTCGCCTTCGTTCGTATTAAAATTGATCGTAAGCACAACATATATATTTAGATACTACAATAAACTGTGTTATTAGTGTAACAATGCATACCATCATGAAAGCCATGACCATGTTTTCTTAGAGTGAAGATAATGGTTTGGACTTCGGTGGGTGGGTGGGTGGAGTAATCGATTTATATATTAAAATTTAGGATTAACAAGTAAATATAAACATATATGTATGGAAAAAGATATAAGAGATTGGTAGGTCAAAAGAGGCATTACTATGTCAAGATGTTGGTTAGAGGAAAATAAAACTTATTTTATTTTACTCTTGGGGATAACACTTTTTTTCTTCTAGGGAAACACATCTTATTATCATTCTCTTTCTTTCACTTCCAAACCAAAAACCTAAACAAATATTCTCCTTTTCTTCTTTTTTCCTTTTTTCTTTTTCTGTGATTTTATTATGTTTTCATAATAGATAGTCCACTAAGGTACTATTTCTAATTTTCATACTTTATTAATGGTGTTTTCAAGCTTCATATTAGACACAATACAATTTGGGATGATGGATGACTGCCAAAAATTGGCAGTCCTGAAGGCATAATTTTTTGTCACCAGGACTTCCAAAATTTTTGCAGTCAATAATAAAAAATGACTGCTTTGGCAAGTCTCATTCCCCTCTCCCAGAATATGGCAAGCTAACAAATATCCTATGCTATACGATATACAAATACACCAGTACCCGTATTCACGATTGTCACTTGTAAGGATCTAGGATAGGTTTACAATAACTCATATATTGCATGAAATAATTAATAATATTCTGGATAAATACATTTAAAAATATCAAATAGGAAATTATTATTCTACCAAATTACAACTATTTAACCAAGCATATATTAACACATATATATCTTAATTAGCGATGAGAAGAAGATCTTTACGCTCGCCTTTAATTCCAGTATCTTATTTCTTGTCCTCGAGCTCCTCTTCAAGGGACAAAAGTAGCCTTTTTGGATTCATTATTCAAATCTAGTGAATAATACTAGGTCATAAAACGACATACAAGCCCTATGTTAATAAAAAAATAAAATAATAAAAGATTAGAATATGAGAAATGATCGAATGCTCGAATTCCAAAGTGATATAATAGAATAATTAATTCCTAAAACTCATTATAGTATGAGCTTAAAATATGGTATTGGAATACTACCTATCCCGTTCTTCTTAGTGTCAGGAATTCAAACACAGAACATAAATCCAGTCATAATAAATAATACCACAATCAAATTTTCCTAATGATGATGCAATTTAGAGAATACATTAGATCACATCATCTAGCTTTTCGACAATATATAATCCATATGCCCGGGATCATGTGAATTTTTTTGGGTAGGGTACGATGCTTAGGATCCACCCCCACGTATGTTGTAGAAACATTGTAAACAATAATCAACTAAAATCTTGATTTAGTTAAATAATTTCTTTAACATTATTAACATATGGTGAGACAAGCCTCACCCCCGCTCATCGATATAGCAGAACTACTAATCAACTTTCCTTTAATTATTATTATATTAAAAAGATTTTGTGTGATGTGATTCAGTTATTCACTCTCACCCAAATGCAATTCTATAATCACAACATTCCTAACTATTATTATCTTAAATTTGGAATTTTTGAAGTTTGAGTTCCAATCTAAGTGATACAATCACGTCAAATCTAAGAGCTCTATACCAAATATGAATATGTGTTTTGATACGTGTATGCAAATACAAAACATGATACTATTTTTGTCTAGAAAAGAGGTATTTTTTGGGGAAAAACTTTGGTGAACTTGTCTACTCAAAATCGATTTACAAGAATAGGTAAATACAAAACTTTAAGACAAGTCGAGATTCCGGAGAAGTAGGGTGATGGAGGTCAAATCATTGTAATTCTTACGCTCTGTTGACGATTGAACATAGCTTTTGGGGATTAAGAACACGAGCTTGGTGTCGATACTAAATGTCTTCTATTGTTTGGTCATCCTAAATACTTGTAAAGAGCTAGATATTTATAGAAGACTGACTACCGATGGTTGTTTTGACTCCCCTTAGTGACGAGCTATTGCCAGAAAGAGGATGTTGAGTAGAGCACATCCGTAAAAGGTAGTATCTTGGAATGGAGGCGTCGAGTCCCACATACTAGCAGTAATCGAGCATGGTCATGGCCTGTCCTTATGTACGAAGCGAGGCACATCTTCTAGAAACAAGACAAGGATGCCACGTGGCTTTTGCGATTACGCCTGCATGTAACATGATATAATCATCAGAGAAGTAGTGGCTTGATGATTAAATATGTCAATCCATGTACACATTAATCTAGAGTTCCTGTCGAAGTTGTAGCAACCATGAATTGGTGGCTCACGCATGTTCTTCCACATAGGCAACTGGATCAAAGAATATGGAGAGAGGGCAACTCTTCGTTGTTTCGCTAAAGCGTGTAGGGATCATAGATTTTCTACTGGTAGGTAGTATAACAGAAGCATAATTTTTTTGTTAAGGAGATATGATCCCTCGTTACCCGGGACAACTTGATTTGACTAATATTTTGGAGGTTGTCAGTCAGTTTAGGTCACGCCTTTCTACCTTTTGCGGAGTGACGCCCATTAATGCACTGTCATGATTGTCAAGTCAATGCATTGATGATTTTTTAAAGAGTTATTTTCGTTGGAGTCTCTTGTGCATAGGTACAGGATATGTTGTCTGCTAGAGCATTCGCTATGGCACTTAGAGTATCTTCCGCTGGGATGTTGTCCGTTGCAGGTGCATTTTTATGTTTCTACAAGATCCCTTTCATAGTTTTTGAAGTTTTTTTTTTCTTCGAAATACTTTAAATAGTAGAAGCATATCCATTTTGTAGAAGGCTTTTCGGAGAGGGCATGGAGAAGAGCATGCTATGG
The DNA here is from genome assembly GCA_036927795.1 of Iris macrosiphon. NCBI lineage: Eukaryota > Viridiplantae > Streptophyta > Magnoliopsida > Asparagales > Iridaceae > Iris > Iris macrosiphon. The sequence goes on along the minus strand of JAYESA010000005.1, from coordinate 100,297,303 downwards.
AGCGTCCTTGGTGGGGAAGAGAAAAGTGTTAAAGAATAAAAAAAATATGCAGAGGAGTACTTATATCATGTGGGAAGGTGTCCAGTAGCTTACTTCTCCTGTAAAATTAGCTTATTTGGGAAGGAGAGTCGCCTATGAATGGACGTACCCTTTCTGGATTTGGTATGCAGTTATTATTTTTTTCCAGACGCATCCTTAGGGGACTGAACCGTCCCAACCATTATGATTCACCCATAAGTCTTTTTGAGTGTCAGATTCACTCGACTTCCTATGCATTGCCTAGGCCATTCGAAACGATATCCCTTTTCCTTATAAATACAAGGGACAAATGAAGGAAAGGATTCAAAACTTCTGGGACTTTTCCCAGGGACTAGCACCCCTTAGCCTTTTTTCCTCCTTCGATAGTCTATCTTCTACTCATGGCCCCCCAAAGGACTTCTCGATGGCAGTTTCAAAAGTCGAGCAGAAGATTTGCCCATCCATCGATCACTGCAAGCTCTACCACCATCGCTTTCCTTACTATTCCTCCGATGCAGGTTGTTATGCCTGTGTCATTCTCCTCTTTTGCTCCAATATATTCGCCTGACTTGAAGAAGAGAAAACAGCCAGAGTCTAAGTTGAGCCAAATGGCTCGTGTCCTGTTCATACTTGACTTGTTGCTGGATGACATTGCTAGACCGCTGGACACGACATCAGATTTTGACTCTCTTTCCGTTAATCCAAAGGAACGGGAGGAACGGGAAGCGACCGAAGCCATTCATCATCTGTTCTCATTTTCAGGCATCTGTACCTTGTTAGACATTAGTACATAGACAAATTTGACTGTTCTTCTTCCTCATTGCTTCCTGACCTAATATTTTTTTTTGAGATGGACCAATCTGGCCTGTCTCTGTAAGAATTTTTTATGAATCAATGTAAGTTCAGTTCTTAGACTTGTACACTTATATTGTTATAGATGATAGTTGGGATTGAATGATTATAGTATTCAGGGATAAAATTTGATACCCTATGAGGGGGATGATTCTAGTTTTCAGGCATGCTCAATATGAAGTATGAATAGTAGATTGGAAAACTTATAATGGGAGTGGAATGTAAGACGTAGTGTCATGCCACAGTCCCAAAATATGCAGGACCAGGCTACGCGGCAATGACCAGCTACGTATCAAGTGGATTCCACTCTAACTCAAATACATATAAGTTGTTCCATGAGGGTCACTATCTAGGTAACACAATAAATATCTCTAAGTCTCAATCCAATATAAATAAAAGAAAGGCTAACATGTATCATTGTGTGTACCCCAAACAACACTTGTCCGAATAGACTCAAAAGAAATAACATGAGTATACAAAACTAGGCTATACCAGCAGAAGAGTAAACAAAAAGAATAAGTAAATATAATTATGGAAGAAATAAGATCAGTACCTATTCCCAATACCTGCATAATAAAATGATATGCACCAGCAGCTCTATAAGGACTCCACGATAGTCTATGCTGGAAAACTGGAAATGGACCAGGTCCTCATGGGACATAACAAGGTACATAAAAATATGTCATTAGTAAAATAGTATAATAGGTACAAGTGTACACAGTGGGATAATTCTAACATAACCGACTAAGTGATATGCACTTGAGAACACACTCGTACGCTAGACTACCATGGTGTAAACCTGAAGATCTCAATAGACACTTCAGCAACTATGAAAACCTACAGACCCTGTCAGGGAACCTGTAACAACTATGAAAACCTGAAGCTCTGGTAAAGAATCAATGACAACTATGATGAAGGGTAGCCTAACACACCGAGTATGCTCTCCCCTACCATGTAACCTCACGTCTCATGTCCACAATACGCAAGGTCAAGACCTCTAATTAGTACGTTGAGTCATAATAAATAAATATAGTAATGCAACATATCAAGTTACGAGTTCAAATACCAAATACAAAATCCGGTCTCCATGAATATATAAAGTATGGATTATGTCTCATGAAATGTCGTATCGAGTGCCCTAGAGTCTGACGTGCAAATATAAGCACGATTGTGGCACCATGATGACAACTCTAAATATCGATACTCGACTTCGCAGACGGACGTTGGCACCCGAACATAACTCGGATGCTAAATATCGACTACGGACCTAGGATAACACACCGAACACAAGAAGTATATATGATAATAATAATATATACAATAGGAATTATAATACATCTTAGCAAGATACACTTGTCTGGATCTGGATGCTATGAAGTAGTCTGTGCAATGTCCATGTCCGAATATGCTGCTGCCATGACCCGCACCCAGATGATCGGGACACGAGTATGTAAGTACATCTAGCCTACGCCATAGCATCCACGGTATAACACTGTCTAGACCATAATGGAATATAAAATAATAATTAATTCTATCATGTACTCAATCATAATATTCTAATAGAATAATTGAATAAGGAAGAAATAATCTAAATAATAAACTAAAAGAAATAATGTCAAACATGAAACAGAAATAGAAGAATACTAGCCTATATCTCACCAGAGGTCACCTCTAGGTCCATAATGTAAAAGTAGTCCTGACTATAGCATCGCTCGTAAGTCCAGAGTAGTAGGGCACAACAATCACTAAATTTTTTTATCCAGTCAGGATTGGAATGAGCACATCTCTAACAGCAGTTCCAAATAAATGATAAAGACTATGAAACAGTAGATAGTAAAGAAATACATGATAAAAAAAGAAAAAAGAAACATGAACTAATAATATAAATGATGAATGTAAATAAGTAGGAGTAATGGAGTATCATATACATGAATTAGGAAATAAGGACACTAAACTAAGTGTGTGAGTACTAGCTTCGACATTTGATCAAAATGGGAACTTGTACAAGGATTTGGCCTAGTTAATTATACGTGAAGTATATGATTAACACTCACAGGGACATGCACATGGTAAGGGTATGATCATATATCTAACTAACACTCCTCGTCCTTGACTAGTATAGTGGATCCAAACCATGACACGCAAGGATACATGTATCACAGGGCAAGTCTGAAAAACTAGCACAAGAATATTATGCACAAGAGTGACATGCACGGGGATATCATGCACATGAATGCCATATCATGAAGGAGATCTAGGATATACCAATCAGTGTACCATCGTATCAGAAATCAAGTATGACAATACTAAATATATGTAACATAGAAGCTACCATATAAAGAAAACTGTCAGCGAATGTACTCGCCTGCGGTCCAGAGGAATGAATATCAAACTGTGTCTGTACTGGAGTCCAAGTGACCTATATATGATGTATCAATGTCAAAGAAATATTTTGGAGTTATAACTTGCTTAACAAATAAAATTCTAGATTTCTAGTACATTTCTAGGTCTGTTGGAGTCAAACTAGTAATTTCCTACTTCTGGATTTCAATTGGGTCACTAGTTGAGTCTATAGTATGATACTAGCTAATACTAGGTCCATACTAGGTCGTACTAAGTCAAACTAGGTATTCTAGGTTAATACCTTACTAAACTAGGGTTTCTAGTCCATACTAGTCATACCTTGCTAATATCCAACGTATACTAGCTAATACTAGGTATACTAGTTAATATTAACTAATACTAGCTAAACATTATACTATATATCATATAATATATAATATCTCACTAACTCATATTATCTTAGTCTATAAACTCATTACCTAGCCCTAACCTTAGTATTACCTCATTACCTAGCTCCATAACTAATACCTAGTCTAATACCTTGGTATCTTGAATACCTTGCCCTCATTATAACTTAACCAATACCTTAAAATCATATCTTGGTGCTCATTGGTACATGGTATCATGGTACCACTATAATACCCTTTCACCATACTCTATACTAACACTACTAAATTACTCACTCACTAGCAATTATCCTCATATAACCCGAATACCTTGATATCACACACTCTAACCCATATTCACAACTCACACACACACACACACACACTCACAAACCTATAAACATATACCCACACTCACCTATATATATATATATATATATATATATATATATATATATATATACACACACACACACACACACACTTTCTCATACACACACATACACACACACACACATCCTCATAACTCCAACTTTATACCAAATCATACTTGCTAGTGTTTGGTAGCTTGACACACACAAACACACCCATATTCGGGTATCCACACTCTTCCCTGGATACCAAATCCTCCTAGATATTCACACTTCACTCACATATCTGTACATGAGCACACTTTACTGCAACATGACCCTACTGTCTAGCACATACTTTTGCTTACTGTACCTGGATGCAGAGCAACCTCACTCCGTTGTACAGATCTGCACACCCCTAGTTACCTACTGATACATATAAATGGACCCCCCATAAGCACAACAGATCTACTGCTTAGCACTTCCAGAATATGCACTCCCTCCACACTAGCTACAGGACCCAATCCAGACACCTACTTAACTCCCATGTACACTTCCAAATTCTGCAGGAACCACACTACCTATCTTTGATACACCCTATATCACTTGATACACACAATTATGCACCCCTATACACTGCAACCCGAGCCTATCCACTCTCAATTCTTATTCTCCTATACTTGATTGCAATACCCGAGCATCCTTCACTGGTTAGTGCACCTGAGCCCTCAAACCATAGTTGCCTGCATACTCCAACATTTCCTCACTTGCTGCTGTTATTGCAGCAAAGCCTTGCAGTACCTAAGCATTGCTCGACCAGTACCCAAGCCTCCAATTGCTACATAGATGTTATGTTCCACCAGGAACAACCCCCACCTGATCTCAGGTCTATACGGTATAGCAAGGTGTTGAGCACAGACCTGCAGCTCATGAGAACTGCCTTGAACCTCCTCCCTCAGCTAAACCCGATTCCACAGTGGAGTGATGCACTGCCTCACTATTGATGCTCTATTCTACCCACTGGTTCTATGAACCCAGTGCAATATTTTCCCCTCCTCGAGCTAACACACACGCACTCACCAATACACTATACATCCTCCAAGCCAAATACACCTAACCACTCATGAACACAAGTATCATACTCAACACACTACACCACTTCAACCACACAAGCACGATACTCTCCATGATACTCTATACCAATACTCATAACTCTATGACACTCATCACTTCCTAGACATCCCCTCTCCCCACACCCACTAGAAAAGTATCCAAAATTTAAAATTTTCCTATATTTTTATTTTTTTCAACAACAAATTATTAATAAATTATTAATGAGTATTAAAATTGTTCTATATATATATACAAATTAGTTAAATAAATAAAGTTACTAAGTAATATAAATCAAACTAAATTAAGTGATTAGAAAAAATATATTATTAATAAATTCCTATTTAATATACTCCTATTTAGCAAATAACAACAAAAAATTATAGATATTAATTATTGAAGTAATTAGGTATTAAGCCATTGGCTAGTGAATAAAAAGCAAATCATCCAACCACTGTTCACCGAATTCAACAATGTGACCCTGTATATGGACCGAATGTAATATAATTCAACTACAGGATTTATCAACAATATTTGCACCATAATCTCTGCTTATCATTTTTGGAACACAACAGAGGAAAAATTGGCTAATGCTAAATCTAGTTTAAAATAGGTAATTCTAATCCTATCTAAATAACTGACTCTCTTCTCTCTTTACTATATATTAAAGCAACTGTATCCCTCTATCTATCTCTCGTATCTCGCCCAAGCTGGTCCTGTCACTACCACATTTTAGGAAAAAGGGTATTTTAGTAATTTCCTATTTAAATAAATATTGTGCATGGTAAATAATTTTTGTTGTATTATTTAATTGTTGTTAGATGTTATTTAATTATTTTGGACTTATTTTAGTGGACCCAACTAGTTTAGTTTGGACCCATGGACCAACATGAATTAAATAGTTAGACTTGGCCCATTTAGAAGGCCCATGGTTAAGGGGATGGATTAAATTAATTAAGTGATTAGACTAGAAGCTTCCTTCCTTAATTATTTCTTCATGAGAGGCCCCAAGGGGTACATTAGACATTTTACAATTGCTTGGGGAGGGGGGTATGGCCAGCTTATATTAGGAGGGGGAAATTTCTCTCTCCTCTCATTCTCATTTCCAATTTAGATCTAGAATTTTCCACTCCCAAATTCCCTCCATTCCCATTCCAATTCTCCACCAAATTCATTCTAAATTCTTCCCAATTCATCATTAGAAAGTTGAGAAGCAAGGATCTAGAAGGAGGAAGCAAGGATCTAGAAAGAGGAGCAAGGATCTACAATTTGGAAGCAAGTTTATCTCAATTGGAGGTTTCATTGGGAATCCATCTCCCAATAGGTATAATTCAGTTTTTTCCATTTAAATAGCTTCTAAATCTGAGATTTAATTATGTAAAATCAACCTATATGTATGTACTACCCATAGGACTTTGTTTTGTGTTTATAGGAGACCCATGGAGAAAGTTATGGTACTTTTTGTGTCAATTTTGTTGGAATTCTGAATTTATATTTTGTTGTGTGCGTCAATTGATCCTATAGATCAATTGGGCATGTATTTTTGTGTTTGGGGCTAGTGTCGTGTCTATAATTTGGTACATGTGGTTCGTATCCCAACTATTTGGTGATACGTGTCATTTTGGGGGTTTTCCCTCCGACACGGGACTTTGAACATGTCGTATTTTGACACGGACACATAGATCTACTTTTGACACTTTGATTTATTCATAAATATTATTTGTGACTTGCTTGTGTCCTTCGGGGTGCAATTGGTTGTGTGTTGGACTCGTGTCACATGCGTATCCTAGATCTAGTGGAATACAGTGTGAAACTTTCCAATTTGGTGTGTTTATGTGTAGATCTAACTATTTATGCTTTAAATTCTTCATTTATAATTAGTAAATATATATAGATATTATATATTTATTTTAGTGTATTTATTATGATATTATAGCATAGATCTATATTTTTATGTACTTTAATGTGATGTATAAATATAGATATGTAGCTTTCTTGCATGCAATTATATATGTACTTATGTTATAAAATATTTTATACATAAAGGTTTGTAAAATATATTTATGTGTTTAAAATGTATAATTATATTATTTATAATTATTATATAATTATTTGTACATTAATGAATATATTTTTATGTGTGCTTCTAGCCATGTAAAATACGTACATTAATATGTGCATTGTGTTTTGTAACTAATGGTATTTGATTGTATATATATAAGTATATAGATTTATCTAATTGTTATATATATATATATATATTGATTTATATATAGGTTTATATATATATATTTATATATATATTTCTGTGTTTTAGTGACAGTAGGTTTGTGACAGTGAAACTGTCGTTAATTAGGCGGGTCAGCAGCAGCCGCTGTAGCAGTGGCGGAGGGTATTAATGACAGAGCCGCCACTGTCATTAATAACCCATGCAGTGGGCGGGATTCGCAGCAGCAGCGAAGGACTTTTCAGCGACAGCTGAGAACTGTCACCAATAGGTGACAGCAGTGCAGTTTGCACAGCGGCTTTGGCGACGGTGGTTTCAGTGACAGTAGGAACTGTCACTAAAAGCCTATTTTATTTAAATTGTATTTTAGCTCACTGTTTTCAGTGACGATTTGGCAGATTTAATTTATATATTACATACTATATTTGTATATATATATATGTATATATATAGATGTTTTTGTGAGGTATAATACTAATAATAATATATTATTTTATTGGGTTTGTATATACATTATTAGAGTGTGCATTATTTGTATTATTAGTATTCTTGTGTGGGTATCATTTGGGATCTAATTTTGATTTCCTAAATTGTTGTATTTTATTTCTATATTATTTTATATAGAGGTCTTGTGAGGTTGACCTTGGTTTGACCATGTTTGACTTTAGAGTTGACCATAGTTGACTTTTGACTTAGAATTTATTTATTGACCTAGAAGTTGACTAATTTGACGTGTTCTCTTTCCGGGACCTTGTATTAATATGGTATTCTATATCTAGGTCTTCGAGGTACCGAGTCAGACATCTGTGAGACTGTTCATTGGACTTCAGGCGAGTACATTCTCTGATAGTTTTTCATTTATGATATTCTCTATGTTCGTTGTATCTTGTGTAGATTTACATGTTTCTCTCGACACTATGGTTACACGGATTGGTATATCCGGATCTCGTCATGAGATATTATTCCTTGGTATATGGTATATATGGTGCAAGTATTATTTTATTAGTTATCTTGTACATGTACAGACACCAATTTTCGGGAGGAGTCGCTCTCTTCTTGGGGAATCTAGTGCCATAGCATACCGTGGTTGGATCTATTATACCAGTCAGGGGTGGGGAGTATTAGTATAAATATGTGATCAAATCCCTATTGAATAAAGTACTGGTAAGCGAATAGTGTTGATCATGCACCACACGTATGATTAGCCAGGCCGCATTGCATCTTGCCCAAGCCGATCACATGTTAAGCTAGTACTCACACACTTAGTCATTAGTATTATTGTTTTATTAGCATATTGTTCATTATTGTATTTTCTTCCAGTATTTCCTTATTGTCTATATATTTCTATTGTGCATCTTGTTTATCCACAGCTATTTACTGTTACATAGTTTTTATCATGGATTAGAACTGCTGTTAGAGATGTACTCTGCTCCTTTCCTGACTGGATATATTTTTTCAGATGACACTGAGGAGTACCCTACCTATTATGGACCCCAGGATATTGTGGGTTTAGATTCTGAGACCCTGGCTCAAGAGGGACTTATCCCAACTGAGACAGTTGACCCTGGAGTTGTAGCTTTGTAGTATTGTAGTATTCTTTTGTACTAAATTTGTCTCCAGCTCATTTTATTGCTCTTCAGACTCATTGATGTATTATTTTAGACTCATGAGTTGTTTGGTGACTATTCTATTCTTATCTGATTCATGCTCATTCTATCTTAGTTCTGTGATTGAGTATACTATCATTATTGGTGGTTCATTATATTAGATAGATTATCTAGACAGCGTTCTACCGCCGATTCTGCGGCGTAGGCTGGGCGTTGTTTCCGACTAGTACCCTTACCCCGGGTGTGGGTCGTGACACGTTTTTGGTGGTGGCCCATGCAGGTCTAGCTTCACAAGTTTGTGATGTCGTGGTAGTGCGATAATTTAGTTGTACTACTGCGAGCCTGCGATAGGATATAGGAAATAGGCTGAGATACTCAATCACATCTAGGAAAATTCTTTTGATTCAACTATTCTCCTTTGATATTGATACTTGATCCCTTAAACTTGTCATTTCCTTGATGTCTTACATCATGTGCCATATTGATCCTCATTCCATCTTTTTTATGAGACATACTCGGAGATACTTGCGGAGGCACGCAAGGTTGAGCGGGATCTGGGTTTGAAGACCAAGAGAGACCGTAATTCTTTTTTGGGGGCCAACGGCAGTGCAGTATCTGCCAAACGTCCTCATTTTCAGTCCAGACCTTTCCAGCAGCCACAGCAGAACCAGACTCTAGCTAGAGCGCCTTTTCACCAGGCACCTCAGCAGCAGAGACAGTTACAGCAAGCTCCATGCAACTTCTGCAAGAAGCCCGGCCACATCTGGGAAGTTTGCAGGAGGAGGCTAGGAGTTTGTTTGTATTGTGGTACTGAAGGGCATCAATCGAGGGAGTGTCCTCGTTGTGCAGTTCAAGGAGCAGCTCCAGCTCCGAGGACACAGACGGGACCACCTGCAGCACAACCGAGGGGACCGCTTCCGACATAGCAGCAGTGTTTTGTCCAGCATCAACAGTAGGGAGGTGCTCGGCAGGGACGAGCATTTGCTATGACCGTCGAAGAGGAGGAACCCACCGGAGATGTCATTGCAGGTTCTATTCTTCTTGATTCCATTCCAGCTTTAGCTTTATTTGATAGTGGTGCTTCCTATAGTTTTGTATCTGTTTCTTTTGCTCTAAAGCATGGTTTGGTAGCTGAGTCTTTTCTTAGGACTTGTAAGATCATGACCGGGGGAGGCATTATCCTGGTTAATGATATTTGCAAGGATCGAAGAATTACTCTGGGAGGCCGAGAGTTGAGTACGTATCTACTTGTAATGCCACTTCCGAGCTACGATATTGTACTCGGGATAGATTGGTTGAGTAGGCACCGTGCTAGCATAAATTATAGAGGAGGTAGAGTTTTGTTTGGTCCGCCAGGAGAGCCAGAGTTCGAGTTTGCTAAAGGAGCTGCAGAGCAGGGAGAAAGCATTATTTGTGGAGCTATGGTGGAAGACAAGGAGCTGCAGAGTAGGCAGAATTCTTGGATGTGTTTCCTGAGGAATTGCCAGGATTACCACCAGATCGAGATGTTAAATTTTCTATAGACTTGGTGCCAGGTGCAGAACCAATTTCGCAGCATGTCTATTGAGTAAACAACAGCGAGCTGGTCGAGTTGAAGAAGCAGGTGGACGAATTGCAGGATAAGGAATTTATCAGATCGAGTTCTTCACCATGGGGAGTCCCGGTATTGTTTGTACCAAAGAAGGATGGATCGGTGCGCATGTGCATTGATTACAGGGCTTTGAATAATCTCACTATCAAGAATAAGTATCCTTTACCACGGATAGATGATCTGTTTGATCAGTTGAGTGGTAAGAAGGTGTTTTCTAAGATAGATTTGAGATCAAGCTACCATCAGGTGAAGGTGAAGCCGGAGGACATACCGAAGACTGCTTTTAGAACTCGGTATGGTCAGTACGAGTTTATGGTGATGCCGTTTGGTTTGACTAATGCGCCGACGGTATTTATGAACTTGATGAACAAGGTGTTCCACCAGTACCTTGACAAGTTCGTGGTGGTGTTCATCGACGACATACTCATATATTAGAGGACACCGGAGGAGCATGAAGAGCATTTGAGGATTGTGTTGGACGTGCTGAGGAAGGAGAAGCTGTATGGGAAGTTGTCCAAGTATGAGTTTTTCCTGGACAAGGTAGAATTCTTGGGGCATGTTGTGACTGGTGATGGTATTTCAGTAGATCCGAAGAAGATTTCAGCAGTGGAATCTTGGAAGACTCCGAGTTCAGTAGCAGAGATCAGGAGTTTCTTGGGATTGGCAGGCTATTACAGGAAGTTTGTGCAAGATTTTTCGAGGATTGCCGAGCCGATGACCAGACTCACAAGGAAGGATGTAGAGTTTGTTTGGACAGAAGATTGCCAAGTTGCTTTTGAGGAGTTGAAGAAGAGGTTGACGTCTGCTCCTATTTTGACGTTGCCATCAGGGTCCGGAGGTTTCACTATTTATATTGATGCATCGGGAAAGGGTTTAGGTTGTGTTCTTCAGCAGCATGGGAAAGTGATTGCCTATGCATCCAGGCAATTGCGTCCTCATGAAAAGAACTATCCTACCCATGATTTGGAGTTGGCAGCCATCATCTTCGCTCTGAAGTTGTGGAAACATTATTTGTACGGAGAGCGTGTGGAGATCTTCACAGACCACAAAAGCTTGAAGTACGTTTTCACGCAGAAGGAGTTGAACATGAGGCAGCGTCGGTGGTTGGAACTGATGAAGGATTTTGATATCTCTTTGCAATATCATCCTGGAAAAGCCAATGTAGTTGCCGATGCTTTGAGCAGGTATCCGGTAGCTATATTCTTGACGCATGATCGATATTTGTTGGAGGACTTGGAGAGCTTGGGCATTAAGGTGATTGTTCCTGGGTGTGCTATGCAGGTATGGGGATTGCAGATACACTCAGATTTGATGGACAGGATCAAGGCAGCACAGTATGATGATATATCCTTGAGGAGTATCAGAGCTCAGGTGAGAGCAGGATTGGAGGATGATTTTACTATTGCAGAGGATGGATCTTTGAGGCATGGAGATAGATTGTGTGTGCCTAGTGGGGAGTTACGAGAAGAGGTATTGTAGGAAGTGCATCGCTCTCAGTATTTCATGCATCCAGGTGCTAACAAGATGTATCGGGATATGCGAGAGAGTGTGTGGTGGTATGGCATGAAGAGGGAAGTGGCACAGTTTGTATCCAGATGCTTAGTGTGCCAGCAGGTGAAAGCCGAGAGGCAGAGGCCAGGAGGTTTACTTCAGCCATTACCCATTCCAGAGTAGAAGTGGGAACACATTACTATGGATTTTGTGTCCGGACTTCCACGATCTCCAGGAGAAAAAGACGCGATTTGGGTCATTGTTGATAGATTGACCAAGTCGGCCCACTTTTTGCCTTTCAAAGTGGGTTTGTCTACGGAGAAGCTGGCAGAGATGTATGTGAGGCAGATTGTTAGGATACATGGAGTTTCCGTCAGCATAGTCTCAGATCGAGATAGTCATTTCACTTCTCATTTCTGGAGGAGTTTGCAGGAGAGTTTGGGCACTCAGCTCAAATTCAGTACTGCATATCATCCCCAGACAGATGAGCAGTCAGAGAGCACTATCCAGACTCTCGAGGATATGTTGTGCACTTGTGTACTAGATTTCGGGGGTTCTTGGGAGGACCATCTCCATTTGGTAGAGTTTGCTTACAACAACAGTTACCAGGCCAGTATAGAGATGTCACATTTCGAAGCTCTATATGGTCGGAGGTGTCGTACTCCTTTGTCTTGGGACGATGTTGGAGAGAGAGTTTTGCTTGGGCCAGAGATGGCTATGGAGGCAGCAGAGAAGGTTCAGGTGATTAAAGACAGACTTCGAGTGGCGCAGGACAGACAGCGGCATTGGGCCGATAGCCATCGGAGACCTTTGGAGTTTGAGGTATAGTTTAGATTTTGTTTTTGCTTGTTCTTGTTTGTTATAGATTAAGTTCTTAAGATGGTGTTTTGTTATAGGTGGGTGGTTTGGTGTTTCTGAGGATTTCTCCGACACGAGGCACGATTCGCTTCGGTGGAGGCAGAAAGCTTAGTCCGTGATTCATCGGACCTTTTACTATTCTAGAGAGGGTCGGTACAGTTGCTTATAGACTAGACTTGCCACCTGCATTGGAGGGAGTGCACAACGTGTTTCATGTGTCACAGTTGAGATGATACATGGCAGATCCTAGTCATGTATTGGATCACTCAGAGATAGAGGTAGGCCCTACTCTTAGCTATCCAGAGCAGCCGGTTGAGATTCTGGATCGGAGAGAGAAGGTGTTGAGAAACCAGACTATTCCTTTGGTGCACGTCGCATGGAGGCATCACTCTCCAGGGAAGTCTACCTGGGAGAGAGAGGATGACATGCGAGAGCGTTATCCATATTTGTTTGTACCTTGAGGTATGTTAATTCTCTAGTTATGTTCTGTTCATTGTTATGTTTTGTTCATTAGTTAGTTGTGATTCTTTAGTTCTGTTCTGTGATTTTCTGGGGGTAGTTTTCGTCTTTGAATTTCGAGGACGAAATTATTTTAAGGAGGGTAGACTTGTCACTACCACATTTTAGGAAAAAGGGTATTTTAGTAATTTTCTATTTAAATAAATATTGTGCATGGTAAATAATTTTTGTTGTATTATTTAATTGTTGTTAGATGTTATTTAATTATTTTAAACTTATTTTAGTGGACCCAACTAGTTTAGTTTGGACCCATGGACCAACATGAATTAAATAGTTAGACTTGGCCCATTTAGAAGGCCCATGGTTAAGGGGATGGATTAAATTAATTAAGTGATTAGACTAGAAGCTTCCTTCCTTAATTATTTCTTCATGAGAGGCCCCAAGGGGTACATTGGACATTTTACAATTGCTTGGGGAGGGGGGTATGGCCGGCCTATATTAGGAGGGGGAAATTTCTCTCTCCTCTCATTCTCATTTCCAATTTAGATCTAGAATTTTTCACTCCCAAATTTCCTCCATTCCCATTCCAATTCTCCACCAAATTCATTCCAAATTCTTCCCAATTCATCATTAGAAAGTTGAGAAGCAAGGATCTAGAAGGAGGAAGCAAGGATCTAGAAAGAGGAGCAAGGATCTACAATTTGGAAGCAAGTTTATCTCAATTGGAGGTTTCATTGGGAATCCATCTTCCAATAGGTATAATTCAGTTTTTCCCATTTAAATAGCTTCTAAATCTGAGATTTAATCATGTAAAATCAACCTATATGTATGTACTACCCATAGGACTTTGTTTTGTGTTCATAGAAGACCCATGGAGAAAGTTATGGTACTTTTTGTGTCAATTTTGTTGGAATTCCGAATTTACATTTGTTGTGTGTGTCAATTGATCCTATAGATCAATTGGGCATGTATTTTTGTGTTTGGGGCTAGTGTTGTGTCTATAATTTGGTACATGTGGTTCGTATCCCAACTATTTGGTGATACGTGTCATTTTGGGGATTTTTCCTCCGATACGGGGCTTTGAACATGTCGTATTTTGACACGGACACATAGATCTACTTTTGACACTTTGATTTATTCATAAATATTATTTGTGACTTGCTTGTGTCCTTCGGGGTGCAATTGGTTGTGTGTTGGACTCGTGTCACATGCGTATCCTAGATCTAGTGGGATACGGTGTAAAACTTTCCAATTTGGTGTGTTTATGTGTAGATCTAACTATTTATGCTTTAAATTCTTCATTTATAATTAGTAAATATATATAGATATTATATATTTATTTTAGTGTATTTATTATGATATTATAGCATAGATCTATATTTTTATGTACTTTAATGTGATGTATAAATATAGATATGTAGCTTTCTTGCATGCAATTATATATGTACTTATGTTAATAAAATATTTTATACATAAAGGTTTGTAAAATATATTTATGTGTTTAAAATATGTAATTATATTATTTATAATTATTATATAATTATTTATATATTAATTAATGTGTTTTTATGTGTGCTTCTAGCCATGTAAAATACGTACATTAATATGTGCATTGTGTTTTGTAACTAATGGTATTTGATTGTATATATATAAGTATATAGATTTATCTAATTGTTATATATATATATATATATATATATATATATATATATATATAGATTTATATATAGGTTTATATATATATATTTATATATATATTTCTGTGTTTTAGTGACAGTAGGTTTGTGACAGTAAAACTGTCGTTAATTAGGCGGGTCAGCAGCAGCCGCTGTAGCAGTGGCGGCGGGTATTAATGACAGAGCCGCCACTGTCATTAATAACCCATGCAGTGGGCAGGATTCGCAGCAGCAGCGAAGGACTTTTCAGCGACAGCTGAGAACTGTCACCAATAGGTGACAGCAGTGCAGTTTGCACAGCGGCTTTGGCGACGGTGGTTTCAGTGACAGTAGGAACTGTCACTAAAAGCCTATTTTATTTAAATTATATTTTAGCTCACTGTTTTCAGTGACGATTTGGCAGATTTAATTTATATATTACATACTATATTTGTATATATATATATGTATATATATAGGTGTTTTTGTGAGGTATAATACTAATAATAATATATTATTTTATTGGGTTTGTATATACATTATTAGAGTGTGCATTATTTGTATTATTAGTATTCTTGTGTGGGTATCATTTGGGATCTAATTTTGATTTCCTAAATTGTTGTATTTTATTTCTATATTATTTTATATAGAGGTCTTGTGAGGTTGACCTTGGTTTGACCATGTTTGACTTTAGAGTTGACCATAGTTGACTTTTGACTTAGAATTTATTTATTGACCTAGAAGTTGACTAATTTGACTTGTTCTCTTTCCGGGACCTTGTATTAATGTGGTATTCCATATCTAGGTCTTCGAGGTACCTAGTCAGACATCTGTGAGACTGTTCATTGGACTTCAGGCGAGTACATTCTCTGATAGTTTCTCATTTATGATATCCTCTATGTTCGTTGTATCTAGTGTAGATTTATATATTTCTCTCGACACTATGGTTACACGGATTGGTATATCCGGATCTCGTCATGAGATGTTATTCCTTGGTATATGGTGTATATGGTGCAAGTATTATTTCATTAGTTATCTTGTACATGTACAGACACCAATTTTCGGGAGGAGTCGCTCTTTTCTTGGGGAATCTAGTGCCATAGCATACCGTGGTTGGATCTATTATACCAGTCGGGGGTGGGGAGTATTAGTATAAATATGTGACCAAATTCTTATTGAATAAAGTACTGGTAAGCGAATAGTATTGATCATGCGCCACACATATGATTAGCCAGGCCGCATTGCATCTTGCCCAAGCCGATCACATGTTAAGCTAGTACTCACACACTTAGTCATTAGTATTATTGTTTCATTAGCATATTGTTCATTATTGTATTTCCTTCCAGTATTTCCTTATTGTCTATATATTTCTATTGTGCATCTTGTTTATCCACAGCTATTTACTGTTACATAGTTTTTATCATGGATTAGAACTGCTGTTAGAGATGTACTCTGCTCCTTTCCTGACTGGATATATTTTTCCAGATGACACTGAGGAGTACCCTACCTATTATGGACCCCAGGATGTTGTGGGTTTAGATTCTGAGACCCTGGCTCAAGAGGGACTTATCCCAACTGAGACAGTTGACCCTGGAGTTGTAGCTTTGTAGTATTATAGTATTCTTTTGTACTGGATTTATCTCCAGCTCATTTTGTTGCTCTTCAGACTCATTGATGTATTATTTTAGACTCATGAGTTGTATGGTGACTATTCTATTCTTATCTGATTCGTGCTCATTCTATCTTAGTTCTGTGATTGAGTATACTATCATTATTGGTGGTTCATTATATTAGATAGATTATCTAGACAGTATTCTACCGCCGATTCTGCGGCGTAGGCTGGGCGTTGTTTTCGACTAGTACCCTTACCCCGGGTGCGGGTCGTGACACGTCCTCCCATCCGCTCGCCCACGCGAGAGCATTCGTGATCCCGTCACCCCCAAATTAGCTGAACTCCGCTCGATACCGCGCGTATGTGTGTACGACAGAATCGATGCGCTAGTATCTCCGCATAGACAATGACGACTCAGCCCTTGCCTTCTTCCCGTGAAGCTGAGGCATGCCATTCCTGACGACTCATGTCGTACGCGACTCTACTTCCGCAAACTGCCTCATCGTCAAAAACTTCTGTGAATATGTGTTTAGATATATATTTGCCTAGATATATAGCTAGGTATATATATATATATATATATATATATATATATATATATAGTTAGCTAGTTAGTTAGTTAGTGTTAGACATGGGTAAGTTAGATATCCCAATACCTTGAGATATCAAGGTATTAAAGGTAACTTGGGATACCCAAGGTATTAGGTATCGGGGCGAGGTATTGGACGTTTGCCTAGGATTGGGATTAGAGTTTGGTTTATATGTATAGGTGTATATATCTATACATGTTAGGGTATATATTAGAGGGCATAAGCGGGGTATGTAGCATAGGTTGAGATATGGGATACCGAGGGTATCCCGGTATCTCAAAGAGGCGAGTTTGATGGTTTACTAGCTTAATGAGCTAGTTTTGACCTAGAATTTTAGGGGTACCCTAGTTTGACCTAGAGTTGACCGTAATTGCCCCCGTTGACCGCCAAAGTCAACGTTTGGCTAGTTTTTACCAGAGTTGACCTTTTGAACCCCGGGTTGACTTTTTGACCAAGAATTCACCGGTTTGACCCATTCGACCTAGAATAACCCTAGAAACTTGTTTTTAGTTATTTTATATCAGTTTAACTCTTTAGAACCCCATTTAACCTTGTTTTCGCAATAGGTCCTTACGACGCCAGTCCAGATTTTGATCCTCACCAGTTGCTCAGGACGTCAGGCGAGTACCTACCTCTGATTGTTTTTATTTCATGATAGCGTATATATCACCTATTCTAGAACTGTAATACTTGATTCTGACACATTATTTCATGAGCTGGTACTAGTTGGATCCTGTCATGAGATGTTATCCCCTTACCGTGTTCAGCGTATACTCTATCATGTGTATTTCATCATATGCTTTGGGTATTAATTCTCATATGCTATTATGTGCTTCGTGTGCTCTCACTTTCATGTGCGCGAGATATTTATCATGTACGTAGCATGTCATGGTTGGATCCAAGAGTATTAGTGGGGGAGGGGAGTAGAAGTTGGTTATGTGATCAAATCCAAACAGTATTCATGTGTATGTCGGTTATGAAACTCACGCATAATAGAGTTATCATAGATTAAATCATGTGCAACCTAAGCCGATCACATAACGAACTTGTTCTCAAGGCACTTAGCTAGTATTCCTATTTTCTCATATGCATTTACTTCTCTACTACTTGTATTGTTCCCCAGTTTTACATTGTAGTTACTTTATCAGTTCTACCATTTATATACTTTCATGTGCATCTTGTATTCTTTTCTATTGCTAGTCATATACACCTTACCATGTATTTGGAGTTGCTTTCAAAGTTATGTACTTCGCTCCAGTCCTGACTGGACATATTTTTTCCAGAGGATCCTGACGATTTTTGCCCGACCTACTACGGGCCAGGTGTCAATGAGTGTTGCGACCCTGAGATTGAGGAGGAGCCCGTTCCCGCTGAGGAGACGCCGCTAGCGCCCTAGTATAGTTAGGTGGGTTTCATTGGGTTGTTCCCAGTTGGTATTCTGGATGACTTTATTATTTTTTTATTTTTTATTGTGTGATGTTGTAGACTCTTAGACTTGGACTGTATATTTTGGATATGGTACTTGCTCGCTTTCGTTCTTTGTTTCTTTGTTGATATCTTATCGTGCTTTTACTCTTCCCCTAGTTATTGTGATTGAATTTATATATATTGTGATATTGCCCTCCTTTTGGAGAGATTATCTTGACAGGTTATTGTGAGATATATATAGTTGTGACCTAGAACGGACCTAGACAGCGTTCTACCGCCGATTCTGCGGCGTAGGCTGGACGTACCCACGACTCATGCCTGATTTTTTGGGTGCGGATCGTGACATATTTTTTGTTTTGGCCCATGCAGGTCTAGTTTTTAGGTCTACCTGCGATAGGATATATGATATAGGCTGAGAGAAAGTGTGCTCAATCACAACTAGGACCCTTTCTGATTTCTTTTGCTATCATTAATTTTTCTGAAATTGTTTTCTTTTGCAATATTACTGTCCTTTATTGATGATATCGTATCTTGCACCGTTGGTGATGTGATTTTAGGTTCTGTTCTTCTTGATTCCATTCTACCACTTGCTTTATTTGATTCCGGTGCTTCCCATAGCTTTGTGTCTGTATCTTTTGCTGTTAGACACCATCTTATTGCTGAACCTTTAGCTAGACTCTGCAAGATCACGACCGGGGGTGGTATCATCCTAGTCAGTGATGTCTGCAGAGACCGGAGAGTTACCTTGGGAGGCCGAGAGTTGAGTATGTGCCTACTGGTAATGCCACTTCAGGACAAGGGATTTATCAGATCTAGTTCTTCTCCGTGGGGTGCTCTGGTACTTTTTGTGCCGAAGAAGGATGGGTCGATACGGATGTGTATCGACTACAGGGCTCCGAACAATCTCACAATCAAGAACAAGTATTCGATGTCGCGTATTGATGATCTCTTTGACCAGTTGAGCGGAGCGAGGGTATTTTCCAGGTTTGATCTGAGGACAGGCTACCACCAGCTGAAGGTCAGAAGGGAGGATATTCCGAAGATGGCTTTTCGGACCAGGTATGGACAGTATAAGTTCATGGTGATGCCGTTTGGGTTGACTAATGCCCCGATAGTGTTCATAAATCTGATGAACAAGGTATTCCATAAGCATCTGGACAGGTTTGTGGTGGTGTTTATAGATGACATCTTGGTGTATTGGAAGACCCCAAAGGAGCATGTGGAGCATCTGAGGATAGTGCTGGAGACTCTCATGAAGGAGAAGCTTTATAGAAAGCTTTCAAAGTGCGAGTTCTTCCTTGACGAGGTTGAATTCCTTGGTCATGTGGTGACAGGAGAGGGGATCTCGGTGGATCCGAGGAAAATCATGGCAGTTGAGGCATGGAGTACTCTGAGTTCAGTAGCAGAGGTCAGGAGTTTCCTGGGGCTGGCAGGTTACTACAGGAGATTTGTTTAGGATTTTTCCCGAATTACAGAGCCGTTGTCTAGGCTGACCCGGAAGGACATAGACTTTATTTGGTCAGAGGAGTGCCAGGTCGCCTTTGATGAGCTGAAGAAGAGGTTGACGACATCTCCAATGTTGATGTTGCCATCGGGGTCTAGAGGATTCACTATCTATATTGATGCATCGAGGAAGGGACTGGGTTGTGTATTGTAGCAGAATGGGAGGGTAATTGCCTATGCTTCAAGGCAATTATGTCCTCATGAGAAGAAATACCCTACCCATAATTTGGAGTTGTCAGCAGTCATCTTTGCTCTGAAGTTGTGGAAACACTATTTATACGGAGAGAGTGTGGAGATCTTCATTGACCACAAGAGCTTGAAGTATGTGTTTACCCAAAAAGAGCTGAACATGAGGCAGAGGAGATGGTTAGAGTTGATGAAAGACTTCGACATATTGTTGCAGTACCATCCAGGAAAGGCGAACGTAGTTACGAATGCGCTGAGCAGGTATCCGGTAGCTATGTGCCTGACTACAAATCATTATCTTCTGGTAGATCTAGAGAGCTTGGGCATTGAGGTGATAGTGCCTGGAGTTCATATGCAGATGTAGGGACTGCAGATTCAGTCAGAGTTGATAGACCGGATCAGGGCTACATAGTTTGAGTATGAGTCCCTGAGGAGCATCAGGGCGCATGTTCAGATTGGATTATCAGATGATTTCACCATTGCTGATGATGGTTCATTGCGGCACGGTACTAGGTTGTGTGTGCCGAGTGGTTCGTTGCGCGAGAAGGTTCTTTAGGAGGTGCATCGATCCCAGTACTCTATGCATCCAGGTGCCAACAAGATGTATAGAGATCTAAAAGAGCATGTATGGTGGTACGGGATGAAGCGGGAGTTAGCACGCTTCGTATCCCGATGCTTAGTGTGCCAGCAGGTGAAGGCGGAGAGACAGAGGCCAGGAGGGTTGCTCTAGCCGTTACCCATTCCGGAGTGGAAATGTGAGCATATAACTATGGATTTTGTTTCTGCGCTTTCCCGTTCTCCAGGAGGGAAGGATACGATTTGGGTTATCGTAGACAGGTTAACCAAATATGCCCACTTTCTACCATTCAAAGTGGGTACATCTACGGAGAGACTAGCAGAGATGTATGTGCGTTAGATAGTCAGACTGCATGGAGTTTCTTGTGAGCATAGTATCAGACCGGGACAGTCGCTTACTTCTTATTTCTGGAGGAGTCTACAGGCTAGCTTGGGCACCCAGCTCAAGTTTAGTACTGCATATCACCCACAGATAAACGGTCAGTCAGAGAGGACCATTTAGACACTCGAGGACATGCTTCGCACTTGTATTCTAGATTTCAGAGGCTCATGGGAGGATCACTTGTACTTGGTAGAGTTTGCTTATAACAACAGCTACCAAGCCAGTATCGAGATGTCACCATTCGAGGCGTTGTATGGACGGAGGTGTCGTACTCCGTTATCATGGGATGATATAGGAGAGAGAAATTTGCTTGGCCCGGAGATGGTGGTGGATGCGGCGAAGAAGGTCAAGTTTATTAGAGATAGACTTCGGGTGGCGCAGGACAGGCAGCGGCATTGGGTCGATAGCCACCGGGAGACCTTCGGAGTTTGAGTTATAGCTTAGAATTTAGATTTTGTTCTTGTGTTTGCTTGTGATTACTTGTTTTAGATTAAGTGTTGAGACCTTGTTTGTGCTAGGTTGGTAATCTGGGGTTTCTGAGGATTTCTCCGACGCGGGGCACTATTCGCTTCGTGGAGGCGGGAAGGCTTAGCCACGTTTCGTCGGACCCTTCAGCATCCTTGAGAGGGTGCGCGCTGTGGCGTATAGGCTAGATTTGCCGCCTATGCTAGAGGGAGTTCATGATGTGTTCCACGTGTCCGCAGTTGAGACGGTACGTGGCAGATCCAGTCACGTATTGGATCACTCAGAGATCGTGCTGGGCCATACTCTTAGCTATCCAGAGCAGCCGGTGGAGATTCTGGATCGGCGAAGAAGGTATTGAGGAACCAGACTATTTCCTTGGTTCACGTTGCGTGGAGGCATCACTCTCCAGGTGAGTCAACCTGGGAGAGGAAGGATAAAATACGCGAGCGATACCCTTATCTTTTCGAGCCCTGGGGTATGGTTCTTCTTTTCCTTGCATTCCTGTCCTAGTTTAGTCTTTTAATTTCAAGGAAAAAATTATTTAAGAGAGTAGGCTTGTCACTACCCAATTCTAAAAATAGGATTTTCTTTTATTTTATTTGGTAAATTGTGTATTGATCATAAATATTTATATTTATATTAATTAGTGATTGCATTAATTTTATGGTTGTTTTAGGGTTTTGGCTAGTCTAGACCCATGTCAGATCCTAGTGGACCCATGTCAGACCCAACCAACACCCTTGACAGACTTATTTATGGGTTTAAAATAGCTATTATATTTTTATTTAGTTAGTTGGGTTGTTTTGGATTAGTTAGAATGGTTTAAGGAAACCCTAAACCCAAACCCTATTTTAGCATGACTAATTTGGAGGGCATTTTAGTCATTGTGTTATGTTGCCAAAACCTAATCCTATTTTATGTACATGGCTGGCCATAACCACACCCTCCCTTTCATTTTCATTTCTCCATCTTCTTTTCCCACTCTCCATTCTCCTTTCTTC
>JAYESA010000005.1:100181895-100274513 GCA_036927795.1 Iris macrosiphon | reverse complement strand
GATGAGCCCGTCCCCGCTGAGGAGACGCCGCTAGCGCCCTAGTATAGCTAGGTGGGTTTCACTTGGTTGTTCCCAGTTGGTATTCTGGATGACTGAATTATTATTATTATTTTGTTATTGTGTGATGTTGTAGACTCTTAGACTTGGACTGTATATTTTGGATATGGTACTTGCTCTCTTTGGTTCCTTGTTTCTTTGTTGATATCTTATCGTGCTTTTACTCTTTTCCTAGTTATTGTGATTGAGTTTATATATATTGTGATGTTGCCCTCCTTTTGGAGAGGTTATCTTGACATGTTATTGTGATATATATATAGTTGTGACCTAGAACGGACATAGACAGCATTCTACCGCTGATTCTGCGGCGTAGACTGGACGTACCCACGACTTATGCCCGATTTTTTGGGTGTGGGTCATGACAGAACTAGGAAGTGAACCTCATTTCATCCTTCTATCAAACAAATTCTGAGAAACTTTTGGAGGCAAGCAAGGTTGAGCGGGAATGGAACTTGAAGCCCAAGGGAGACCGCAATTCTTTTCTGGGGGCTAGTAGCAGTGCAGGGCATGCTAAGCATCCTCATCTCTAGTCTAGGCCTTTCCAACAACTACAACAATATTCGACTCTAGCTAGGGCACTGGTTCACTAGGCACCATAGCAGCAGCAGAGACACTCACAACACGCTTTCTTCCACTACTGCAAGAAACCTGGCCATATTTGGGAAGTTTACAGGAAAAGGTTAGGAGCTTGTTTGTATTATGGCTCAGAGGGGCACCAGATGAGAGAGTGTCCTACCAACCCTCATCGTGCAGCTCAGGGAGTAGCTCCACCTTAGAGAGCACAGGCGAGGTTACCTACAATACAACCGAGGGGACCGTCGCATCCAACCAAGCAGAAGCGTTATGCTCAGCACCAGCATCAGGGAGGTGCACCTCAGGGATGAGTGTTTGCTATGATGGTCGAGGATGCCGAGCCCACCAAAGATGTCATTGTAGGTTCTATTCTCCTTGATTCTTTTCCATCTTTAGCTTTGTTTGATAGTTGTGATTCTCATAGTTTTGTATCTATTTTTTTTTGCTTTGAAGCATCATTTGGTAGCTGAGTCTTTTCTTAGGACTTGCATGATCATGACCGGGGGAGGCATTATCCTGGTTAGTGATGTTTGCAAGGATATAAGAGTTACTCTGGGAGGACGGGAGCTGAGTACGTGTCTACTTGTAATGCCACTTTCGGGCTACGACATTGTACTCGGGGTGGATTGGTTGAGTAGGCACCATGCTAGTATATATTGCAAAGGAGGTAGAGTTTTGTTTAGCCACCAGGAGAGCCAGAGTTTGAGTTTGCCAGAGGAGCTTCAAAGCAGGGAGAAGATATTATCTTTGGAGCTATGGTGGAAGACAAAAAGTTGTCGTATCCATTGATAGCAGATTTTTTGGATGTATTTCCTGAGAAGTTGCCATGATTGCCGCCAGATCGAGATATTGAGTTCTCTATAGACTTTGGGCCCGGTGCAGAACCGATTTTATAATATGTCTATTGAGTGAAAATTAACGAGCTGGCCGAGCTGAAGAAGCAAGTGGATGAACTTCATGATAAAGGGTTTATCAGTTCCAGTTCTTCACTGTGGGAGCCCCGATATTGTTTGTACTGAAAAAGGATGGATCGATACGCATGTGCATTGATTACAGGATATCAAATAATCGTACTATCAAGAACAAATACCCGTTGCCATGGATTGATGATTTGTTCGATTAGTTGAGTGGCGCCAAGGTATTCTCCAAGATAGACTTAAGATCAGGCTATCACCAGGTAAAAGTGAAGCCGGAGGACATTCAGAAGACTACTTTTTGGACTCAGTATGGCTAGTATGAGTTTACGATAATGTCGTTTAGGTTGACTAACGCCCCGATGGTATTTATGAATTTGATAAACATGGTGTTCCACCAGTACCTTGACAAGTTTGTGGTGGTATTTATTGATGACATTCTTATATACTCGAACATGCCAGATGAGCACGAGGAGCATCTGCGGATTGTGTTAGATGTACTGAGGAAGGAGAAGTTGTATGGAAAGCTGTCCTAGTATGAGTTTTTCTTGGACAAGGTTGAGTTCTTGGGGCATGTTGTGACGGGTAATAGGATTTTAGTGGATCCGAAGAAGATCGCAGCCATGGAGTCTTGGAAAACCCCGAGTTCAGTGGCAGAAATCAGTAGTTTATTGGGTATGGCAGGCTACTACAGGAAGTTTGTCCAAAATTTCTCAAGGATTGCTGAGCCGATGACCAAACTCACCAGAAATGACATAGAGTTTGTTTGGACAAAGGAGTGCCATGCTGCTTTCGAGGAATTGAAGATGAGGTTGACGTCTGGTCCTATTTTGTTGTTGCTATCAAGGTCTGGAGGTTTCACTATCTATAGTGATGCATCGGGAAAAGGGTTGGATTGTGTTCTCCAGTATAATGGAAAGGTGATTGCCATTGCATCCAGACAATTACGTCCTCATGAGAAGAATAATCCTACTTATGATTTGGAGTTGGCAGCAATCATCTTTGCTCTGAAATTGTGAAAATATTATCTACATGTAGAGCGTGTGGAGATCTTCAAGGACCACAAAAACTTGAAGTATGTTTTCACTCATAAGAAGATAAACATGAGGCATCGTCGGTGGTTGGAACTAATAAAGAATTTTGATATATCCTTACAATATCACCCATGGATGGCCAATGTGATTGTCGATGCCTTGAACAGGTATTCAGTAGCTATATTTCTGATGAGGGACCGATATTTGTTAGAGGATCTGGAGAGCCTGAGCATTGAGGTGATAGTTCCGGGTTTTGTGATACAGATATGGGATTTATAGATATATTTAGATTTGATGGACATGATCAAGGCATCCCAGTATTAGGATATGTCTCTGAGGAGCATCAAAACTCAGGTGAGAGCAGGATTGGAGGATGACTTCATCATTGGTGAGGATGGTTCTTTTAGGCATTGAACCAATTATGTGTGCCTGGTGGAGAGCTGCATGAGGAGGTGTTGTAGAAAGTGCATCGCTCTCAATATTTCGTACATTCAGGTTCCAACAAGATGTATCGGGATATGCGAAGGAGTGGGTGGTGGTATGGCATAAAAAAGGAGGCGGCACAGTTTGTATCCAAATGCTTGGTGTGCCAGCAGGTAAAAGCTGAGAGGCAGAGGCCAGGTGGTTTGCTTCAGCCATTATCCATTATAGAGTGGAAGTGGGAGTATATTACTATGGATTTTATGTCCGGACTTCCACGATCTCTAGGAAGGAAAGACGCAATTTGGGTCATCGTTGACAGGTTGACCAAGTCGGTCTACTTTTTGCCTTTCAATGTGGATTTGTCTACGGAGAAGCTGGCAGAGTTATGTAAGACAGATCATCAGGATATATGGGGTTTCCATCAGCATAGTCTCGTATTGGGATAATCATTTCACTTCTGATTTCTGGGGGAGTTTACAGGCGAGCTTGGCCACCCAGCTCAAGTTCAGTACTGTATATCATCCCCAGACGGATGGACAGTCAAAGAGGACCATTCAGACTCTCAAGGATATGTTGCATACCTGTGTACTAGATTTTTGGAGTTCTTGGGAGGATCATCTCTATTTGGTAGAGTTTGCTTACAACAACAGCTACCAGGCCAGTATAGAGATGTCACCATTTGAGGCTCTGTAAGGTCAAAGATGTCGCACTCCCTTGTCATGGGACATTGTTGGGGAGAGAGATTTGATAGGGCCAGATATGCTGGTGGATGCAACGGAGAAGGTTAAGCTGATCTGGGATAGATTTTGGGTAGCGCAGGACAAACAGCGACATTGGGTCGATAGCCACCGGAGGCCTTTGGATTTTGAGATATAGTTTTAAATTCTTGTTTTGTGCTTGATATTGGTTATTTATTATATATTAAGTTCTTAAGGTTGTATTTTGTCCTAGGTTGGAGGTCTGGTCTTTCTGAGAATTTTGTCGACACGAGGCACAATTCGTTTCGGTGGAGGCGAAAAGCTTAGTCCGTGATTCATCGGGCCCTTCAGTATTCTCGAGAGGGTCGGTGCAGTTGCCAACATACTAGACTTACCATCTGTATTGGAGGGAGTTCATAATGTGTTTCACGTGTCACAGTTGAGACAGTACGTGGCGGATCCTAGTCACATATTGGACCACTCAGAGATAGAGGTGGGCCCGGCTCTTAGCTATCCAGAGAAGCCAGTTGAGATTCTGGATCAGAGAGAGAAGGTACTGAGGAACCAGACCATTCCCTTGGTATGCGTTGCATGGAGGCATCACTCTCTGGGTGAGTCAACCTGGGAGAGGGAGGATAAAATGAGAGAGAGTTACCCATATTTGTTTGTACCTTGAGAATTTTTTTTCTTGTTCTTCCTTGTTTTTCTAGGGGTAATTTCGTCTTTGAATTTCGAGGACAAAATTATTTTAAGGAAGATAGACTTGTCACTACAATATTTTCTAGGAAGAATATTTTGGTCATTTTCATAATTTAATAATTATTGTGCATGTTGTATATTTATTTCTTGCATTATTTATTCATTATTAGATGTTACATTATACTTTGGACTTGTGTTAGTAGACCTAAGTATATTAGACATGACTCTTGGACCAACATTATTTCTAGTTAGACTTGAGCCCAACAAATAAGCCTAATTTATTAAGTTGGTGATTAATTAGTCAAACCATTGGGAGTAGAAGCTTCCTTCCTTAATCTATTCATCATGACAAGCCTATAGGGATATTTTACTTTTTATACTTTCTTGCATCTCAATCAAGGGCCGTCCATAGGGGGGAGAAGAGAGAGCTCTCTCTCTCTTCATTCATTTTATTTCATTCTAGATCTAGAATTTCTCTCTTACAATTTTTTTCATCCTTACATCAATCCCTACACAAATTCTCTCCCAATTTCTTCTATATTCACCATTGTAGGCTATTGGAGCAAAGAGGGGGCAAGAATCTACAAGAAAGAGGAAGGAGCACAAGTTGAGGGCTCTTTGCTTCCAATTGGAGACTTACATTGGAAATCCATCTCCCAATAGGTACATCTCAGAATTTCTCTTCTAATTAGACTCTAAATATGTAGTTTAATCATTATGAACCCTCCCATGTACTAAGGCTACCCATAGGATTTGGAATTAGGTTCTTAGGAGGCCTATGGAGAAAGTTATGGTGTATTTTATGCCAATTTTGGGTGAATTCGAAGATTGTCACCCCATGTGTTCGTCAATAGGTCATTTAGATTAAATTGACATATGTTTGGTTGTATGAGACTAGTGTTGTGTCCAAAAATGGATACGTGTAGGCCGTATCATGGCATTTTGGTGATATAGGTTAATTTGGGGGTTTTTCCTTCGACACGGGGGTTTGAGCATATCACATTTTGACACGAGCACGTAGATATATAGCTCACACTTTATAATGCTCTTAATTATGATATTAGAATTATTTGTGTCCTTCGAGATACATTTGGTGATGTGTTGGAGCTATATCACAAGCGTATCATAGAACTAGTATGATACGTGGGTGGTGTACTCCAAGTGTTTGATAAATTATTGATACTCTAATTTAGTGTGTTATTATATCTAATTAAGTGTTGTTATAAGTAGTATATATATATATATATATATATATATATATATATATATATATATATATGTGTGTGTGTGTGTGTGTGTGTGTGTGTGCCTGTGTGTGCCTGTGTTATACCTTCATATTCTTAGTCTATACTATGTACTTATGTATTCGATGATGGGAGAGTTTAAGGACTATTTTGGACTATTTCAGATTGTATTTGCTCATTTAGCATCGATTTCATATATGTTATATATATATATATATATATATATATATATATATATATATATATATATATATATATATATATATAATATATATATATATATATATATATATATTTGTTAGTATGAGGATCTTCTGTTGTATGCTCACTGTGATTGTGAATATCCAGTATGTCAGTTAAGTGCACAGTGGTGAAGCAGTTTTGATTACTGCAAGGTGCATCTATGTACACTACAATGCATGGATAGTCAGGTAGAGCAGTGTGCAGGCAGCATCAACTGCTGTATGCACCTGCACAATAGTGTGCAGTTGGGTAGAAGTATAGAACAATAGTAATTGCTGCTGTACACAGCAGCATTGTCAGCAGTCTTGAGGAGAATAGGGGTCGGGCTATGCCATTAAGGGGGAGATGTTGTGATCAGTTGTGAGTTGTTTGCAACATTAAAGTAGATGGCAGTTAACTGTAGGACTATGTATGGCAACTCTTGAGGGGGTGAGTAGAGTTTATGTCTATAGCAGAATAAAATTACCTATTAAAAAATAATTTTATGGCATACAATGGTGATCAACTACTAGCAGTTAAGAATATATCTCATGTGTAAGTGATACTACTAGCAGTGTTATAAATATACTTATATATATACCGTAGATTGAAAGAAAGCAAATACAAACACCAAGATGTATACTGGTATCTCTCTGAGAGGACTAGTCCAGTCCCGAGAACTCAAGCTCGGAGTTTTATCCACTATAATCACCAATAGTGAATCACAATCTTTGATTCGAAGGCTTGCCACTTCTTTACACCACGAGGTTTGATCCAAAGTCTCGCAACTTCACAGCTAGAGAGAGAGAGAGAGAAACTGATGGAGCCAAGCTCTTTATAACTCTGTAGACTTCTAGACCGAGATTACACTTGGCACTAGAAAGGCTAGGGAGTTGCTCTTTGAGATGGGAAAGTTAAAGCTCAGATGTTTGCTCACAACAGGATAGAAGGATTAAGAATGGTTGAGTGAGTAGGAATGTAGAAATCCAATCCTATTTATAGTGTGTTGGCAAACAGAATTCCGCCAAAATTCGGATGGGTTTCAATTAAAATTTTTGAACGTTGGGCCAGGAAATCAGGAATATTACTACTGTGCTGATTTCATACTAAAGGGGTAACCGAGTTCGGTCCGAGTTCGGCATGAATTCGGCCCAAGTTCGATTTTAAAGTATGGTAAACTTTGTTAATAAATGTGGCCTGATTTGGTGGATAGGTTCGTTGGTTTATTTGAGTAGAGTAGGTATCTGGTATATGTACTTTGATTTTCCAGTGTGACTCAGCTTACATCAATCCTAGACTCAAATAAATAAAAAATTATATTTGAATATGGAACCAAACTTGATAAACAAATCTTTTAGCTGGTGCAGAGTCTGACTTTAGTACTGAAGGAGTTGATATACTTTGCATCAAGAATCTGCTTCATTTATATTTTAGATATAATGTTTGACGATTATCAGAATCAGGTTGGCTGTCACCACTTTGTGTCAACAATCTCTCCTATTATGATAATTGACAAACTATGCCAAAATACACATAGGTGAGTCTGATGTAGCCTTTGATGCAAATATTTGAAACATAGAAGAAGATCCCTCGTACGTAGATCTTCCGTTTAAAAACAAGAAAAGCTCCCCCGTAAATAGATTTTTCCTTTGAACGGTTGCCCTTGAATGACCTGTAACTTGTCATTTCTTGATAGGAAAATTAGGTGCAGGTATATCAAGGATACATATATAAATATATCATAATTTATATATGTCATCAACCACAATTATAATTTTGTCATTTCTTCCCCTTTGTCAATATATCATAGGAGGAAATAAAACTCTCCCGTAATGAGTGATTATGACAACTTAGAAGAAAAAGACATATAAACCAGAGAAATATATATCATACATTATTTAAGCAAAACAAGTATCAAGACTAGCGAATATCTAGATGCAAACAACCAAAATAGCCTAAAAGATTTTAGATGTATTAAGCAAATGTTTCTAGTACACTGAATAAAAGTCCATATAGTAAAAAAAAATATCATAAATCATCATCAACAACATCGGCAGGCGGGTGATTATCAAAATATGCTCCGGTAGTGTCACTACCATATTTTCTAGGAAATGATATTTTAGTCATTTGGTAATTAATTAAATATTATGCATGTTGAATATTTATTTATTGTATTATTTATTTATGGTTAGCATGTTAGATTTATTTTTGGACTTGTGTTAGTGGACCTAACTAGTTTAGTTTAGACTCATGGACCAATATTTAATTCTAGTTAGAATTGAGCCCAATAATTAGAAGCCCAATCATTAGGAGGATGATTAATTAAGTTAAACCCATTAGACTAAAACCTTCCCTCCTTAATTAATTTCTTCATGAGAGGCCCCAAGGGGTATTTTAGACTTTATATAGTAGCTTGAAGGAGGGGGCAAGTGAGGCCTATATAAAGGGGATGAAAACTTTCTTTCTCTTCATTTTTTATTCCAAATCTAGATCTAGAATTTTTCCTCAACCAAATTTCATCAAATTCCTACCAAATTTTCACCCAATTCCTTCCAAAATCACCATTGGAGGCTAGTAGAGCAAGAATCTATAAGGAGAAAGCATGGATCTACAAAGAGGAGCAAGGATCTACCAGTTGAAGGCTCATTTTACCAATTTTGGAGGTTTCATTGGGAATCCATCTCCCAATAGGTACAATTCAGTTCCCCCCCTTAATTTAGGTTCTAAATCTGAGATTTAACCATAAAAAATTAACCCATATGCATAGGCTACCCATAGGATTTGGTTTTGTATTCATAGGAGGTCTATTGAGAAAGTTATGGTACTTTTTGTGTCAATTTTAGGGGAATTCGGAGATTGACATTTGTTGTGTGTGTCAATTGGTCCTATAGATCAATTTGGCATGTACTTGTGTGTTTGGGGCTAGTTTTGTGTCCATAATTGGGTACATGTAGGTCGTATACTAATAATTAGGTGATACGTGTTGATTTGGGGGTTTTTCCTCCGATACGGAACTTTGTGCATGTCATATTTTGATACAGACACGTAGATTTATGTTTGACTCTTTGTATTGTTCATAAATAATATATTAGACTTACTCGTGTCCTTCGGAGTACGTTTGGATGTGTGGTGGACTCGTGTCGCAAGCGTATCCTAGATCTAGTGGGATACGGGAGCGATGCACTCTACGTGTTTGTGTATTTTATTTCTAGATATAATTCTATTATTTTTAGTCATTATAATATGTAATTATATGCATGTGTGTGTGTGTACATATATATATATATATATATATATATATATATATATATATATATATATATATATATATATATATATATATGTGTTAGTGTATAATATATTTATGTACCTATGTGTTATATATATATGTAGCTATACTTCTACATATATAATAGCTATTAATTATAGTATTGTATATATATATATATATAGTAGTGTATTTATATATGTTATGTGTATATGTATATATGTTGTATATATATATATATATATATATATATATATATATATATATATATATATATATATATATATATACTTGTATGTTATAATTATATATATATATATATATCCTTGCATGATTATATATATATTCGTGTACGTATATGCGATGTTATATATATATATATATATATATATATATATATATATATATATATATATATATATATATATATATATACATGTTACTATATGTGTATTAGTGAGAATACATATATATGTATATGGAGGAGCTTGTATATATATATATATATATATATATAAATATATGTAGCAAGTATATATATATTAGTAGTTATAGAGTGTATATATAATTGTATAATTGTATAGTTGTATATATATATATATATATATATATATATTTATGTGTTAATATATATACAAGAGTGAGAGAGAAGAGGCTCAAGTTTTCAGCGACAGCAGCCACGGCTATAGCAACAGCAACAATAGCAACAGCAGTAGCAGTGATTGCAACAACAGCAGCGGCTATATCAATAGCAGCAATAGCAACAACAGCAGCAATAGCAACAACAGTAGCAGTGATTGCAATAGCAGTGGCAACTATAGCAACAATAACAATAGCAATAACAACAGCTTCAACGACGACAGTAGTCAGCTACAGCAACAGCGACAATGTTTCAGCGACGGCGGTGGCATTTTTCAGCGACAGTTCTGCTGTAGAGTATATATATGTATTTATTATAGTTATTTAATATATATGATATTAGTATATATGTATATATTTCATAATTGGTATTTATGTATTAGTATATTATATTTTTAGTAGTTAGATATATATTCATTTCTAGTTATCTATATGTATGTATGTATAATGTATATATAGATATACATTAGTACTTGGTAAGTTATTATGTAGCTATAAGTATCCATGCACTAGTAGGTATCATATGTTAGTAGTTAGTGGTATTTAGTAGTTGTTATGTTTAGCATGTAGTTAGTTAATGGATTGATTTAGCTAGTGGATATATTTGTAGTTAGTATATATAGAGTTAGCTTGTATGTTAGTATTAATATGGATACATATTAGTATTACCTTGAGATATTCCTAGGTATGAGTAGTAGGTATTGGCATAGTAATATGATAGATATAAACTAATTATGGATTGATACTAAGGTGACTAAAATAAGGTATATAGTATTGTATAAGTATTAAATGCATGGTAGTTTATAGTTATAGTTGGATAGTTAATATATATACTAGAGTGGCATTACCTTCAGATACCAAGATAAATGCCAAGATATTGAGGATACCCAAGGTATTGGGTTTGGGTATCAAGATAGAGGTTTAGTGTTGCGATACCAAGTTGGTTCGAAAGCAAGGTATCCATTTAGTATTTGTAATTATGATTTATATATTTAATATTGCTTTATTATAGATATGTGATATTTATCTATTATTTGCGTATCCTGAGATACAATATCTTAGTATCATAAGATGTAGCTTGTATGACCTAGATTCATAGTGTATGAACCCAATATCATTGAGATAGACTAATGCAACCTAGAAATAGGTAGTTTGACCAAGTTTGACCGGTTTGACTTATAGTTGACCTAGTTTGACTTTTGACTTAGAAATGGCTTTATGACCTAGAAGTTGACTCGTTTAACTTATTTCTTTCCAGAACCTTGTATTGATGTTATATTCCATATCTAGGTCTTCGAGGCACCAGATATCTGTGAGACTATTCACTGGACTTCAGGCGAGTACATTCTCTGATAGTTTCTTATTTATGATATCCTCTACGTTCATTGTATCTAGTGTAGATATCCATAATTTCTTGACACGATGGTTACACGGATTGGTATATCCGGATCTCGTCATGAGATGTTATTCCTTGGTATATGGTATATCTTGTGTACGCCTTATTTCATTGATTATCTTGTACATGTACAGACACTAATTCTCAGGAAGAGTCGCTATCTTCTTGGGGAATCCTGTGCCATATCGTACCATGGTTGGATCCACTATACCAGTCGGGGTTGGAGAGTATGTAGTGTAGATATATGATCATATCCTCCTTGTGCAAGTCTTGTTCCTTGTGAGTGTTCATCATACATCGCACGTATGATTAACCAGGCCTTTTACTCTTGTGCAAGTTCCCAAGCCGATCACATGTTAAAGCTGGTACTCACTCATTTAGTCTTTAGTATTCTTGTTCATTGCCATATTATTCATTGTTGTATTTATTTCCAGTATTTCCTTTATTGCGTATCTCTTGTACATGTATATGGCATCTTGTATATTCATATCTATTTACTACTACATAGTTTATATCATTGATTTAGAACTGCTGTTAGAGGTGTACTTTACTCCATTCCTGACTGGAAAATATTTTTCAGAGGATCCGAGAGATTGGTGTTCGACATACTATGGACTTCGACTTATAGATGGTGCAGACTTGGATCCACTAGTTCTGGAGTGATTATCGGGAGGTTTATCCTGATCACTAGTTTTTTATAGTTAGTTTCTTTAGCATTTTGGTACCGGATTTATTTTCGGCATATGGTTTGAGATTGGATATTGTTTCTATTATTGATAATATATATATTTGAATGAATAGTTAGACTTCCTTCATATTTTCTTGTGCTTTAGAATTGTGATTGAGTTTTATGTGAGATATTGTTGGCAGATTTTATATTATTGTGAGATATTTAGATAGTATAGTTGACCAAGGCAACATTCTACCGTCGATGCTGCGGCGTAGGTTTGGCGTTGTTCCCTACTTGCATCCCTACACCGGGTGTGGGTCATGACAGGTAGGGTTAAAGTACTGTTGAACAAATGGATCATCGATCCTGTAGCCTGGGTGGGAAGGATCATGAGCCACTGGGTGAGGTGTAGTAGGATGCTGGGCTAGGTGATAATGAAGATCTGCTATGGAGTTGGCTAATGTATGGGATTGGATAGTGGTGCGATAAGACTGGTCGCAAAGTCGAGTGATAATCATAGTGTTCTGCTCCTGGTGTTGAGTAGCTATCATCTTATTTTGGAACCTTAACTGCTTGCGGAACATCTCTTGGATGGAGTCCAAGGTAGCAGTGTGTGTAGAGGATGATGGAGCAGGAGATGGAGCTGGAGGAGTTGGATCTGGATCAGCTGGTGCATCAGAATCATATTCGGATGAGTCGTCCTCATCAGGAGCGAGAGAGGTAGGCTGAGTCCTGCAGGCTTTGGTGAGATAAGCTGGCTCAGATAGATAAGTGGGTTCTTCCATTAGAATATGGAAGTGCTCAAAGATGAGTAGTAGATACATGGCATAAGGAAGTTGACGTTTGTGTTTACAACAGTCAATCATCTGCCTAATCATAGTCTTAGGAAGACTAAAGGGAGTGGATATGTAGAAGTGATATAAAGCAGACATCTCCCTATAGGTAACATTATCTTTAGAGGTTTGCTTGGGAATGATAGCAGAGTAAATTATACGGTAAAGTTCGTAAAAGTATTGGTTGAAATAACGAGAACGAAACTTCCCGTCGGGACAAGGATTAGGGGCGCGAAGTATATCCCTAAAATAATCAAGAGTGATGTCGTCTCTAAGATTGAGTTTGTCGATCTCAACTAGGGCATCTCCCGCATTTGGAATTTCAAGAATTTTATCCAAAGTTGTATCGTCAAATTCAATATTAATTCCACCCACTCTTGAAGAAATAGACCATTGATCATGAGAGAGATTACAATAAAATATGTGAATATCGTTCAAATAAATGGGTTTTTTTTAGTTTTGACTAGGCAACGAAGATGAAATTATACAAGCTTAGGTTTTTGGGCGTGAAAAATAGTAAAATTGATAGGATTGCCGTTGCAAATATTCTTTTATACAAAGTCATTGAACTATAAATTTGAGGCATCAAGAGAAGTAAAAATGAAGTCATCATCATATTCACCTGTGTTTAGAATATTAGAAGAAAATAGGGAATACAGAACATCATCACTTGAGGGTTGGGAAGAGGAACCTTCATTTGCTTTTCTTTTCTTTTTCCCAAATTTAGGAGCCATAAAATTAGGGATTGTGAATGTGAAGGATGTACCTTAAAGAAATGGAAGGAGATGAAGCAAAATTATATGAAGAGCCTTAGATCCTAAGTTTTGGAGAGATAAAGCCTTTGTGGAAGGCGAGCACCAAACTAGGGTTTAGGAAGAAGGAGGTTGTTCTCGGTTTGGAGAAGAAGGATTGGGAAGAGGAAGTTATATGTTCAAATTTGAGGGCTGCTGCTACTATATAAAAAACACTAGAACCAAATTTGTACCGAGTTCGGACCAAACTCTGTCCGAGTTCTGATATGCTCAGGGTTTTGAAAAAATGATTTGTAGTATGCTATAAAAGTTTTATGAAAAATGTACAAGTGATCTCATCATAATACTAGTATAAATATATGAGGTCTATAATTAAGACAGGCTGTATTATTAGTAATTTATTTTTAGACAAGTCATTAAAAGAAGTTGTAATTAAAGTTAATTATTGAATAAATTATAATTGTATTTAGAAAATGTTTGTAAATAGGTCTTTGTATATCATTACTCAGTTAGTTATTTGTTCTTATTAATTAGCTGTAGGGGCCAGTTCCTAGCTAGCAGTGGTCTGAATACTCTTAAGTACCGTGTCGCTTAAGGCTGTTTACACCTTGTTGACAGAAGGATCCTTTTGGCTACTAACAATAATTTCTACACCTTTAGAGCATAATATTGAAGTGTCATTTAACAAAAGTTTCTTCGTACACAGTAAAGAGCAATAATACTACGGTATTTCAATAAATTGAATGAGTACAGTATACTACTATAAATATAAAAATTTGTGTTACCATAATGACTTAATAGTCATGTTTTTGTGTTAGTACAATTGCCATAAGAATGTCCATTTTTGGCTTTTTGTAATAACCAACTTTCTTCTTTGATATTATGTCTTATCGCAAATCGTTCCACCTATATGATTAGAACAAGACTTTGGTATCCAGGATTTGGATCCATAGTGATTAGTTTTTGGAAACCAGATAAACATGTTCATATTCACTAATCTTCATGCTTTGCAAAAGTATGAGGGGTGTCCTTTTAATCCACAATAATGATATATAATAGTGTTGTTTGGGTTAAAACCAAGTGTATGAGCATGATATGTCATGTGATTATTTTTCTTTGGTCTAGTATAGATAAAGGCGTGATTATGTGATTTACCAATCATCTTGTCTCTCTTATGTGAGTGTCTTGTATCCTTTTGTTTGGACAAGTATCGTGTGTGTCCAGTGCTAGATTGGGTTATAGGTTGTATAACCTATTTACCCAGTCTATTTTCTAACTTTTTAGAGATAACAAGTAATTCGTCATATTTAGCAGAAAGATCCTTAATCTTAATTGAGGCATTATAGTACTTCTCCTTTTCCTATTTTAGGTCTTCCTTAAGTTTATTATTTTCTTGATTGCTTTCATCAAAGCAGTCAAGAGCTTCTTGTAAGCTAAGCTTAAGTTTGGAGATTTCAATTGATTCATCAGAAGAGGAGTTTTCTCTAGCTTTCTTAAGTAAGCAAATAAGCTTATCATTCTTAAGCTGATAAGATTTGATACCTTTTCGAGCTTACTTATAGTTATTTATAAGCTTATTAAAGTCTTCAAATAAATTATTAAAAGCATCAGACAATTCATCATACGAAATATCTTTTGCTAGTGAGTCATCATTTACCTCGCTTACCATTAAGCACAAGTCTGCCATATGTTGAAAGTTTTTGTCATTCTCGTACTGGATGCTTGTATCAGTTCCATGACTTACAATATGGCATAAGTCAGAAGTTTTTTTATTGCCATTATTATTGCTTGGAGTATCAGCAACTTTCTCTATACTTGCTGCCTTGTTTAGTAAGACTCAAGCTTGTTGTGTCTTGAGTTCTTTTTCATTGTCTTCACCGTCGCTCTCATATATTTCTTCCAGCATTTTCCATATTTTATGTGATATTTTGCACTTGGAAATGAGTTTGAATTTATCTTCGCTTGGATCACAGTATAGCATGTACATTGCTTTTGCATCATTGCTTGTTGCTTTCTTTTCATCTTCGGTATATTCATCATCTGCTTTGTCAACTCTTTTATAACCATTAGTAAGATAAGTCCATAAGTTAAAGCTATGAGATTTTAGAAAAATACTCTTATGTATTTTCCAGAATAAATAGTTAGTGATGTTAAAAATAGGTGGCTTATCAAGGAGTTGGCTTTCACCATTGATGGGAAAGAGTGATTGTGTTGTTGCCATGTGTTATACTCTTTGGATGTTAATCCGGTAATCAAGAGAACTTGCTCTGATACCAATTGTAGGAGTAATTGGTATGAGCAATAGTTCCTATATAAAGAGCACATACTCTGAT
The DNA here is from genome assembly GCA_036927795.1 of Iris macrosiphon. Taxonomy (NCBI): domain Eukaryota; kingdom Viridiplantae; phylum Streptophyta; class Magnoliopsida; order Asparagales; family Iridaceae; genus Iris; species Iris macrosiphon. The sequence goes on along the minus strand of JAYESA010000005.1, from coordinate 100,258,758 downwards.
ACCAATTATAGGACCGTGTATGACAACTCTAGAGGGGGGTGAATAGAGTTTATGTATGCAGCGGAATAAAATTATCAGTTAAAAAATAATTCTATGGCATGCAATGGTGATCAACTACTAGCAGTTAAGAATATATCTCATGGTTAAGTGATACTACTAATAGTGTTATAAATATACTTATATATGCAGTAGAGTGAGAGAAAGCAAACACAAACACCAAGATGTCTATTGGTTTCCCTCTGAGAGGAGTAGTCCAGTCTCGAGAACTCAAGCTCAAAGTTTTATCCACTATAATCACTAATAGTGAATCACAAGCTTTGATCCAAAGGCTTGCCACTTCTTTACACCACGAGGTTTGATCCGAAGTCTTACAACTTTACAGCTACAAAGAGAAAGAAAAACTAATAGAGCCAAGCTCTTTACAACTCTATAGACTTCTAGACCGAGACAACACTTGGCACTAGGAAGGCTAGGGAGTTGCTCTTTGAGATGGGAAAGTCAAAGCTCAGATGTTTGCTCACAATAGAATAGATTGATTAAGAATGGTTGAGTGAGTAGAAATATAAAAATCTAATCCTATTTATAGTGTGTTGGCAAACAGAATTTGGCCAGAATTCAGATGGGGTTTAATTAAAATTTTTAAATGTTGGGCCAGAAAATCAGGGATATTACTACTGTTTTGATTTTATACCAAAGGGGTAATCGAGTTCAGTCCGAGTTCGATTTCAAAGTATGGTAGACTTTGTTAATGAATGTGGCCTGATTTGGTGGATAGGTTCGTTGATTTATTTGAGTGGACTAGGTATCTGGTTATAGGTACATTGATTTTCCAGTGCGACTCAACTTACATCAATCCTAGACTCAAATAAATAAAAGATTATATTTGAATATGGAACCAAACTTGATAAACAAATCTTTTAGCTGGTGCAAAGTCTGACTTTAGTACTGACGGAGTTGATATACTTTGCATCGAGAATCTGCTACATTTGTATTTTAGATCTAATGTTTGATGATTATCAGAATTAGGTTTACTGTGACCACTTTGTGTCAACATTAACAGTATTGGAGACTGTGATTAACAATTGCATTTGGCCAGCAGCAGCATGGAGGTAGAGAAAAAGGTATGTTAGTGTTAGTATTGAGGACAGTTAGTAAGTTCTAGAAGTTATCAGTTAGCGTATGCTAATGAGATATTGGTATTATAGATAAATATATGTAAGTATTAACAGTTAGTGGTGTTTTAGACATTATTAGAAGTGTTAGTTTGAGTTATATATGTATGTTTGCATGTTAGATTGGTGGAATAACTAAATATTACTATTTATAAATGTTAGTAGCTATTAAGGTATAACTATTAGATAATAGTCAACTAATATAGTAAGTTAGTTAGTATTTTGTATCTATAGTATGATATTTATGAGTTAGTATATTTATGGAATGGTATATATATGTATACACTAGTTAGTTAGTGATAATGGTATTAACTAGGGGTAGTTTAGCATTGCCTTGTGATACCAAGGTAAATATTAATGTATTTGAGTTAACTCTAGGTAGTGGGTTTTGTGTATCACGAGAGAGTAGATATGTGTGATACCAAGTTGGCTCAAAGCCAAGGTAACCAATATTTCTAATTAGCTAGGAGTACTAGTATACTTTATATTTGATACTTTCCTATGTAATATTACGTATCTTACATACAATGTATCCTAATATCTTAATATAGCTAGTATAGTCTAGTTACATAGTATATGGACCCAATATCCTAAAGATAGACTCATACAACCTAAAAATAGCTAGTTGGACCAAATTTGACTAGTTTGACCTAGAGTTGACCTAGTTTGACTATTTTGACTTAGAATTGGCCTAATAATCTAGAAATAGACTAGTTTAACTTATTTTTATTCGAAAATCTTATATTGATGTAATATTCCATATTTGGGTCTCTGAGGCACCGTTCTGGACTGTCCTGACCAGCACTCGGATATTCGAATACGAGTAGGTGGGTATGTCCAGCCTACGCCGTAGCATCGGCGGTAGAACGCAGTCTGGGTCAACTCTAACTAACTAAATATCTCAATAATATATATGTATATATATGGTACCTGTCAATCATCTCAACTCCAAATGAAAGAACAATAGGGTATCTAATAAATGTAACTATACTCAATCATAATGCAACTAAGAAAGACAATCATGATTTGGAATAATGAAGAAAAGAATCACAATACATCCACAAGTCTGAAATAGTATATACATGCCAAAAGCCCCAATAAAACTCTAATACAAGTCTACACAAAATAATCTAAACCTTCTCAGACTTTGGTACTAAGTCCTCCTGCTCTAAATGAGTATCCTCTAAAGGTACGCTGTCCTATGGTCCGTAGTATATAGGACACTATTTTATGGGCCAATCATCTAAAAAATATATCCAGTCAGGATTGGAGCGAAGTACATACCTCTGAAAGCAGTTTCAAATACATAATCGAGCATATATAACAGATAATAGAAAAGAATACAAGATAACTAAAAAACAGAATAAAATGAATTAGAGTGAACATGTAATATACTGGAAAGAAGAACATACAATAGAATATCTGCAATATAATGAAAATAACTAAAATTTAGCTAATGTGCCATGGAATACAAGTTTATTATTTGATCGGTTTGGGTTGAACACGAATATAATATGGTAACTTTATTACAAGGGTGATATATAATCGACATATACACGAATACACTAGGGCTTGATCAATATAATGGGACATTTTGCACTTCTTGAGGGAGAGGGTAGTGGTCGGCCATTAGAGGAGGAGAGAGAGTGTCTCTCTCATTTTATTTTCCATTTGCATTTAGATCTATTTTTCCCCCTTTTTATATTTCTTCATTCTTTTACCATTTCTCCACCAATTTCTTCAAAAATTCCTCCCCTATTTCTCAATTGAGTCTACTAAAACAAGGATCTACAAGAAGAAAGTAATGATCTACAAGGAGGAGCCAAGATCTACAAAGAAGAGGAGCTATATTTTAATTTAGGGATTTTCATTGGGAATCCATCTCTCAATAGGTATATTTCAATTTTTCCTCATTTAGTAGACTCTAAATCTAAGATTTAACCATGAAAAATCACCTCGCATGCATAGGCTACCCATACGAATTGGTTTTAGGTTCATAGGAGACCTATGGTGGAAGTTGTGTGTGTTTTGGTGCCAATTCTGGAATTTTTTTGAGATTGGCACATGTGGTGTTTGTCATTTGGTTAAATAGATCAATACGATATATGATTTTTGTGACTAGTGTCGTATCCACAATTGGGTACGTATAGGCCGTATCTCATCGATTTGACGATACGGGTTGATTTTGAGAGTTTTTCTTCGACACGGGAACTTGTGCATATCACATCTTGACGGATAAATAGTTGATCTAATTATTATACGTATTGTTCATATTTCGTATATTAGAATTGCTCGTGTCCTCCGGGATGCGTTTGGTAGTATGTTGGAGCCGTATCGCAAGCGTATCATATAATGAGTGTGATACTGGTGCGGTGCACTCCACGTGTTTGGTTTTTGGTCCTCATTTCTATATATGCTTGTGTGTGTGTGTATATATATATATATATATATATATATATATATATATATATATATATATATATATATATATATATATCAACACACTATATATATACATATAGATATATATATCTATGTACACTTAGATATCATAATATATTATATAATATTATGATATCTAGGTGTACATAGCTATATATATCTATATATATATATATATATATATATATATATATATATATATATATATATAGTGTGTTGATATATATATATATATATATATATATATATATATATATATATATATATATAGTAGTGAGAGTGTATATATATAGAGAGAGAGATTGATATAGATAGTGGTATATATGTGTATGTGTGTGTGAGTGTGCTATGTAAGTATTTGTGTTTGTGTGTGTGTGGGTGTGAGCTAGTCAGTGGAAGCAAGGGAGTATCGAGCAGTATCAGTGAGCAATCCTACTGCAGCTTTCAGCTGAAGGGGGCTCGGGTAAGCTCAGCAGTCACTGAAGCAGGAAGCCTCAGACTGAAGGAAAACAATAGCAGTTCCAGCAGGGAGCTCCTGCCGTAGAGGTATCAGCATGCTCGTGCGATGGAGGGAGCTGCAACAGGGAACAAGCGGAGCTCGTGCACTAGGCTACAATAAGAAAGGGGAGTGCTCAGCAGTAGCAGCTTCACCTCGAGCTGCAGTAGGTAGTACAGTCACAGCAAATAGGGAAGCTATCAGCACAGGTATTGGTTCAGGTAAGGTTTCAGTATCAGTGAGGTATTGGTATTACTTGACTAGTTGGTTTGGTTTAGTTAGTGTAGTTAAGAGTATCAGTTAGTTAGAATACTAATTAGTAACAGTTAATTAATAATTAGTATAGATAGTTAGTTAGTTATATATATACTTATTTATATTGATAGATGTTATATTGTTAGTTAGTGTAGTGTATTGTTAGTAATTAGTAGGTATTATATTGATACATTATTTATGTTAATTTAGTTATATTAGTATAGTCTAAGGTTATAGGGTTTTAAGCTATATATTAGCTATACTCAATAGGTTTTGAATTACTTTGGGGATACCAAGGTAATATCAAGGTAAGGGGTCGATACCAAGGTATTGGGTTTGGGTATCGAGATAGGTTGTGATACGTATTGGTGCAAGGCCAAGGTATCCTAATTTTATTGATTTGTTATAGATATTATGTGTATTGACTTGTATATATATATCTAAACTATTATTTTCATATATTGAACTTACGTATCTTAGGATACAACTTTTGAGTGTTCATAGTATCTTAGATTAGCTTGTATAGCTTAGTTTCATAGTGTATCGACCTAGTATCCTAGTGTTAGACTCGTGCAGCCTAAAATTAATTGGTTTGACCTAGAAATGGATTTATGACTTAGCATTGTATCAACTTAATTTATTTTTATTCCTGAATATTGTATTAATGCAATATACCATATATAGGTCCGTGTGACACCAGCTTGGGCATCGAGAGACACACCTTTCTCAGGACTTCAGGCGAGTATATTTCTCTGATAATTTTTAATTCATAATAGTGTATATATGTATGTTCTAGAATTTTATACTTGATTCCGACACAGTGATTTTATGGACTTGTACTACATGGATCCCGTTAGGAGATGTTATCTCCTACCGTGTTCAGCAGGTACTCGTGTACATGTATTTTATCATGTATATTGGGTATTAATTTATATTTTGTATTCGCCCACTTATCATGTTCACTATGCTTATTCGTATACACACATAGCTCGTTATTTAGTGTGATTAAATTTGTGTACACCCACTGCTCGTATTCAGTGGTCATATTTGTGTTCGTAGCATGTCGTGACTGGATCCATTGGTATTAGTGGGGATGGGAGAGTACGAGTTGATTATGTGATCAAAGCCCCATTGTTCATCGTGTACATTCTGATTGCATACTTAACTTGTAATCATCTTACCTTATTTATCATGTTCACCCAAACCAATCACATAATGAACTTGTATTCTGAGACACATTAGTTAGATTACAGTTATTTCACATATTGCAGATATTCATATTATTGATCTATATTCTCGTACATTACCTGTATACCCATTATTCATTCATTCATTCATATGTTAGTGATCTTGTATTTCATTTCTATTATTTGTTTTATATGCTCGATTATATTACTAAAACTGCTTTCAGAGTTATGTACTTTGCTCCAATCCTGACTGGATATTTTTTTTAGATATTTGGCTTTTAGAGCAGTGTCCCACATTCTACGGACCGTAGAATGGTGTACCTATAGAGGATACTCCTATAGGCTAGGAGGACATAGTTATAGAGCCCGAGGTGGTCTAGTTATTTGTGTTGGCTTGTATTAGACTATTTGTAGAGATTCACAGTTTGTATATTATTTCAGATAATGGATTGTATCATATTCTTTCTTTCGCTATTCCATTTGTGCTTTATCTTTCTTAGTTTGTTTTGTGATTGAGATTAGTTATTCTTGTGAGATACTATATTATTCCTCCATTTGGAGTTGAGATTATTGACAGGTACCATATTATATTGCTGAGATGTTAGATAGTTAGATAGTTAAAAAAGACCCAGACAGTATTCTACCACCGATGCTGCGACGTAGGCTAGGCATAACCACGTACTCGTGCCCAAATATTTGGGTGCAGGTCATGACAATCTCTGGTCCCAATAAGGCTCCCTCACCAATATTATCCCATGATAATAGAGTGCGGCATCTTCGTCCATACAATATCTTAAATGGTGACATCTCGATACTGGCCTGAGTAGCTGTTGTTGTAAGAAAACTCTACCAAGTGAAGATGATCCTCCCAAGAGCCTCCAAAATCTAAAACACAGGTGCATAGCATATCCTCGAGAGTCTGGATAGTCCTCTCCGACTGCCCGTCTATCTGAGGGTGATATGCAGTACTGAAGTGAGCTGAGTGCCTAAGCTAGCCTGCAAACTCCTCCAAAAGTGGGACATAAAGCGGCTATCCTGATCCGAGACTATGCTCATAAGAACTCTATGCAATCTAACTATCTGACGCACATACATCTATGCGAGCTTCTCCGTAGACGTACCCTCTTTGAATGGCAGAAAGTGGGCTAATTTGGTCAACCTGTCTATGATGACCCAAATTACGTCTTTACCTCCTAGAGAACGCGGAAGCCCTAAAACAAAGTCCATCGTCGGAAGCTCCCATTTCTATTTGGAATCGGTAAAGGCTGAAGCAATCCACCTGGCCTCTGTCTCTCTATCTTGACCTGCTGGCATACCAAACATCTATAAATGAAGCTAGCCACCTCCCACTTTATTCCATACCACCAAACATGCTCTCTCTTGTCCCTATACATCTTGTTGGCACCTGGATGCATAGAGTACTAAGATCGATGTGCCTCTTGAAGAATCTCCTCGCCTAATGCTCCACTCAGCACACACAATCTGATACCATGACACAATAATCCATCATCTGTGATACTGAAGTTCTCTGCCAACCCTATCCAGATTTGTGCTCTGATGCTCCTCAAAGACTCATCCTAGAACTGTACGATTCTAATATGGTCTATCAAATCTGGCTGTACCTGAAGTCCCCACATATGTGCTGCAACTCCAGGAACTAATACCTCAATACCCAAACTATCAAGATAGGCCAATAAATGTCTATCCCTTGTCAAATACATAGCCACTGGATACCTGCTCAAGGAATTTGCGACTATGTTGGCCTTCCCTGGATGGTACTCTAAGCAATATCGAAGTCCTTCATCAACTCTAACCACTGTCGCTGCCTCATATTGAGCTCCTTTTTTTGTGTAAACACATACTTCAAGCTCTTATGGTCTGTAAAGATCTCTACTCACTCTCCATACAAGTAGTGATTCCACATGTTTAAGAGCAAAAATAACTGCTGCTAACTCCAAGTCATGGGTAGGGTAATTCTTTTAATGCGGGCATAATAGGCTGGAAGTATAGGCAATCTCTTCATGTTCTTGCTACAACGCACAACCCAAACCCTTACCTGATGCATCACTATATATAGAAAATCCTCATGTCCCTGATGGTAATATCAATATTGGAGTTGTTGTCAACCTCTTTTTTTAGCTCCTCAAAAGTAGACTGACAATCTCTGTCAAGACGAACTCCACGTCCTTCCAGGTTAGTCTAGTTATCGGCTCCGTAATCATGGAAATATCCTGAACAAATCTCCGATAATAGCCTGCCAGTCCAAGAAAACTCATGATCTCTGCTACTGAACTCGGGGTAGACCATGACTCAACTGCTGAAATCTTCTTTGGTATACAGAGATTCTGTCTCCTATAATCATATGCCCAAGGAATTCAACCTTATCAAGGAAGAACTTATACTTCAAAAGCTTGCCATATAACTTCTCCTTCCTAAGGTCTCCAGAACTATCCTCAGGTGCTTCTCATGCTCCTCCGGGGTCTTCAAATAAATCAATATATCATTAATGAATACTACCATAAACTGATCCAAGTACTGATGAACACCTTATTCATCAGGTTCATGAATACTACTGGGGCATTGGTCAATCCAAACGGCATCACTAAGAACTCGAATTGCCCATACGAGCCCTAAAAGCTGTCTTCGGAATGTCTTCCTTCTTCACTTTCACTGGTGGTACCCCGACCTCAAGTATATCTTTGAAAATACCTTTGCTCAGCTCAATTGATCAAATAAATTATTAGTCCGCGATAACGGGTATTTATTCTTGATAGTGAGGGTAGTTGGGTGCCCTGTAGTCGATACACATGCGTACCAACCCATCCTTATTTGGAATAAATAATAATGGAGCACCCCACGGTGATAAACTGGAGCGGATGAAGCTCTTGTCCTGCAACTCATCCACTTTCTTCTTCAACTCTTCCAGTTCGCTATTGTTCACTCTATAGATATGTTGTAATATTGGCTCTGCATCTGGTACCAAGTCTATAGAGAACTCCACATCTCTGTCAGGTGGCAATCTGAAAACTCCTCCTGAAAGACGTTTATATACTCTACAATCAATGGATGTGATGGTTCTTGCTCTTCTACCAAAGCTCCACAGAAGTCTCCTTCGCTCCGCCTTTGCTGCTCCTTTGACGAACTCAAACTCTGGCTCTCCGGATGCCTGAAACAAAACTTTGCCTCTACGATAATCGATACTAGCATGGTTCCTACTTAACCAATCCATCTCGAGTACTATATCATAGCTTGGAAGTGGCATTATGAGTCAACACACATTCAACTCTGGGCCTCCCAAAGAAATTCTTCGATACCTTGCAAAAATTACTTACCAGGATAATGCTACCCCCGGTCATGATCTTTCAATTGCTCGCCAATGGTTCAGTCTCAAGGTGATGTTTCAGAGCAAAAGATACGGATACAAAACTATGTGAAAGATTGGAATCAAATAAAGCATGAGCTAGAAAAGAATCAAGATAGACTGAACCTGAAATAACATCACCGACTAAGCTCCTCCTCCTCGACGGTCAAGGTAAAAGCTCACCCCTGTTGCTGGGCACCTCTCTACTACTACTGGTGCTGAGCAAACTGCTGTTGTTGTGGTGGTAGAGGAGGTCCTCTATGCTGTCCCGCTGGTGGTCCCGCGGGTGCTCTCTGTGCTTGAGCTCCACCCTGAGCTGGATGAGTTGGAGCTTTAGGACAAGCCCTCAACATATGGTCGACTGATCTGCAGTATAAGTGCTGGCCCAATCTCATCCTACAATGCATCCCATCCATGTCCCTGCTTCTTACAGAATGTACAAAAAATAACTGGTCTCTGGGTCTGGTGCATCTGCTGTGCCGGCGTTCTAGCTGGTCCATGATACTGCTGCCTCGGCTACTGGAAGTGCCTCTGGTGCTGCTATTGAAAATAAGGCCACTTCATTAGACCCGTGTTGGTACTGGATCCTCCTATGTCTCTCGGCCTCCTTAGAGCCAAGCTCTAGATCATCCTCTGTCCACTGTATCTATCTCAAAATCTTATCAAAAGTAGTGGTAGGATCTCCATTCGTATGTAATTTGATCTCCCTGTTCAGGTCCTTCCTAAACTTCCTGGCTTTTCCTCTAGAGTTCTACCCTTCCACAAAGCGGCTAATCTGCAATACTCTATCGCATACTCATCCACCGTTATACACCTCCCTGAATGAGGTACTGAAATTGGCTCTCTAGAGATATCTGAGCCACATATGGAAATAACTTTTCCTTGAAGAGCGCTTTGAAAGCTTACCAAGTAAGTCCTGGTGCTAAGATCCGGGGGTTCGTCCTGAACCAAGTCAACGCAATATTGAACATCATGCTCCCTGAGGCCTCTATTTGTAACCTCTTTAGAATTTGTGCTAGCCGCAGGTTTCGCTCAATGTCTTCTATCCAATCATCAGCAAAAATGATCCTATCAGTGCCTTTAAAGTCCTTCAGCCCCATCATCTTAAAATCTATGATACTCTCCAGCCTCGGCTGCTGCGGGGTGAACTGAGGTAGTAATATATGTGGCTGGACTAAGGCGACTCTCTCGACTGTTGCAAGCACAATCTGGTGAGCATTCTCAATGCCCTACCTCAGAACCTCTGACTGACACTGCTGTACCTCCATCATCTGCTGAAAGAGTAAAAACATCTACGTCTGATTGACTATGAATGGTGGTGGTAGAAAATCTTTAGGAACTGTCGGTGCTGCCCTCTGAACCGGAGGTGGAGCACCTCCGAAAGCTGTTACAAAAATGCCCACCTGGATCGGTTAAACTAACCTCTGGAACGTAGCTGCTGGGACAACGTCTGCTGGTGCTGGCTTCAGAGGCGATGAAGTGACTGACCTTTCTGACATTGCGCGTGAGCACTGGGAACACGTCTTCGGCGACATCCTGAAGATAGATGGAACAAAGGAATTAATATTGATTATGATACGATATCATCAAAGAATGATAGATTTTATTCAAAGTAAAGTAAATATTCAATAGATAAGGATAGCAAAAATAATATTTGAAAGTGCTTCCTAGTTGTGATTGAGTATACTCTCAGCCTATATCCTATATCCTACAACAGGCTCATAGCAGTACTCTCAGTTAAGCGCTACTACGATATTGCTCTACTTGCAACTCTAGGACAGAAAGGACCTGCATGGACCACCATTAAAAATGTGTTATGACTCGCACCAGGATATTCGGGCACGAATACGTGGGTACGTCCAGCCTACGCCGCAACATCGGCGGGAGAACGCTGTCTGGATCAACTCTAACTAACTAAACATCTCAATAATATATATATATATATATATATATATATATATATATATATATATATATATATATATATATATATATATATATGGCACCTGTCAATCATCTCAACTCCAAACGGAGGAACAATATGGTATCTGATAAATATAACTATACTCAATCACAATGCAACTAAGGAAGATAAGCACGATATTGAATAACGAAGGAAAATAATCATAATACATCCACAAGTCTGAAATAATATATACATGCCAAAAGCCTCAATAAAACTCTAATACAAGTCTACACAAAATAATCTAAACCTTCTCAGATTGTGGTACTAAGTCCTCCTGTTCTAAAGGAGTATCCTCTAAAGGTACGCTATCCTGCGGTCCATAGTATTTTGGACACTGGTCTACGAGCCAATCATCTAAAAAATATATCTAGTCAGGATTGGAGAAAAGTATATATCTCTGAAAGAAGTTTCAAATACATAATCAAGCATATATAACAGATAATAGAAAAGAATACAAGATAACTAAACAACAGAATAAAATGAACTAGAGTGAACAGGTAATGTACTGAAAAGAAGAACATATAATAGAATATCTGCAATATAATGAAAATAACTAAAATCTAGATAATTTGCCATGGAATACAAGTTCATTATGTGATCGGTTTGGGATGAACACAAAAATAATATGGTAACTCCATTACAAGTGTGATATGTAACCGATATGTACACGAATATACTGGGGCTTGATCACATAATCAACTTATATTCCCCCAGCCTGACCAATACCAATAGATCCAATCACGATATGTTATGAACACGAATATGGGCACACTGAATACGAGCAGTGTGTGAACACGAAGTACACAAAATCAATACCCGATACACACGATAAAATATATGTGAAGGAGTACCTGCTGAACATGGTAAGGGATAATATCTCCTGACAGGATCCATGTAGTAACAGTCCGTGAAACCACTGTGTCAGAATCAAGTATACAGTTCTAGAACATGAGATATATACACTATTATGAAAAAAACTAACAAAAAAATATACTCGCCTCTGGTCCTGAGCAACGGTGTCTCTCGATACCCAAGCTGGTGTCACATAGTCCTATATATGAAATATCAATATCACTTCGGTGTAATGGATGATAAATAAGTTAAAATATACTAAAATATAATTTTTAGGCCATGTCTAGGTCATACTAGTCAAACTAGGTGAAACTTGGTTATTACCTTGGTTTCAAGTCCACTCATAGCTTCTAGGTTGATTAAAAGTTCATTCTAGGTAATATTAGGTCATACCTAGGTTCTGGGTCCATAATTTGAAGGTATTAAATAAACTAACTAATAATCTTATAGTTATATCTATTATTAGTAAAACCTTAACTTATCAACACTCACCTATATCTCCCTGTATAGAAGCTAATTATCCATACTACAAGACACACCAAAACTTGATATCAAAAACCCTCACCCACATACTCTAGCTAATTTCCTAATTGATACCTTACCCCTAATCTTGCCACTATTACCCAATTGTAACTGATACCTATTCTCCCTCACCCATCTTGCTGATACATCACACACATTTTACATGTGTGCACACAAGCACACACTCCCCTCGAATTGTTCACAAGGACTCCCCCCTCACTACTCATATGAGTGCACACACACCTTAGTATAGGTATATCCATTATACTGACACTAGTTCTTATACTAGAAATTAACTTCCTCAGATATGTATCAGTCATCAACTTTACCCCACTGTTACCTACCCGAGCCTAGTAAGACTGCATTTATATTGCTGCTCCTTGCTGCTGCTCGATGCATTGTTGCTGCACATTGCTGCAAATGCAACTGCCTGTACTGCACATTGCTTGCAACTACTGTTGCTACACAGCACTGCAAATGTTGTTGCTACACTGCACTGCTGTATCTTTTTTGCTGCTTTCTGCTGCACTGATGCAATCTGCATTGCTTGCTGCTAGCTGCTAGGTAATGCTGCTCAATGCCAATGCTTTCTGCTGCAGTGTACAATACTGCTGTTTCTGTACTGCTACTGCAGTTGTTGATGCTGCTGCATAGCTCTTGTTGCTAATGTTCTTGATGCTAAACTTGCTGCTGCAACTATGCTGCTGATACCGCTGTAGCTATGCAAACCCGACCACCCCATCTCACTCCCCGTATACACTTGATACCTCTCAGAAAATGCTACTACTTGTACACCAAGCTACCCGACCACCACATCTATACACACCCAAAGTTGTACAATACTTAGACACACACACACACACACATACATAGATTGAGGTATTTAAACAAATACCTATAGTACACCACTAAGATATCTATGATACTCAACCTATTGAGGTGCCAAACTCTCTATTATCCATAATTGATCATTTTCTCAAGTCATTTATATACAATTATAACTATTAGAAGTCATTATAACATGTAATGACGAGAATTCATGTAAATCACCCAAAATTGGTCCCTTATCACACCGTATCACAAAATACCGTGATACGGCCTATACATATCTATTTGTGGACATGTATCTAGTTCTATAATCCCGATCTAAGTCTAATTAGATATAATTGGTCTCATGACAAACAATTAATGTGTCAAATTCGTAATTCTCCTAATATACACACAAAATACCTCATAGAACTCATAATACAAAGACAAACAACTTAGAACTTGTTCCTATAGGTAGTCCTATACCATAGGGTCATTCCTAATGGTCAAATGCATGATTAAGAAGCCATAATATGAGCAAAATTTAGAAATTGCCAATTGGGAGATGGATTCCCAATAAAAATGCAATTGGATACGATCCGTACACGATCTCTAGCTCCAAAGTTTTTCCTTCTTGTGCTCCTTGCTTCTCAAAGCTTCAAGACTCCAAGAGTGAAGAATTTGAGAAGAAATTGGTGGTGAATTGTGTAGAAAATTAATGGAGGAAAATTTGGAAATTGGGGATATAGAATTTGGAAGCAAAATAAAATGTAAATGAGAGAGAGAGAGAGAGAGAGAGAGAGAAGAACCCCCCTCTTCATGTGGCCAGACTTTTCCTCCTTCCCCAAGCAATAACAAAAGTCCAAGTTGCCCCCCACATGTTGTATTATGAGACAAATTAAGGATGGGTATATTTGGAAGTCTCTAACTAATTATAATTATACTAATCCTTCTTTATTTAATTAGTGGAATGACTAATGGGCTTGGGTCCAAGTTGGGATGAATATTTGTCATGACAAAATTAAATAGGTCCATATGTGATAAGTCTAATTTTTGTCTAGTCTCTATAACTAATTGATTAACACAAGTCTCTAATGACTAACTAATACTAGCCATAATAATCATAGCTTAACTTAATTAAATAAAATACACAATCATTACACAATATTCAATATTATATTCCTAAAATTATACACCCATGTCAAATTGCCAAACTCCCCTAGCTGGAAAAGTGAGGGTGACATGAACATCTACGTTATCATTCGCCTGATTTCAGGCAAGTACATTCTCAGAGAGTTTTTCAGTTATAATATCCTCTACGTTTCTTGTATTAGTGTAGATATCCTTGACTCTTCTAACACTTGGTTACACGGGTTGGTATTCCTGGATCCCGTCCTGAGATATTATTCTGTTAGTTCCTGGCATATCTCTTGTGCAATCTCTGTTGTTTTTGTACGAGTATGGACACTGATTCATGAGAAGAGTCGCGACTTCTTATAGAATCAGGTGGCATAGCGTGCCATTGTTGGATCCACTATAACAGTCGGGGGTGGAGAGTATTTAGTGTAGATATATGATTATTTTTTCGGAGTTCTTGATACTCATGAATAGTGTTAATAATACATCGCACTTTTGACTAGCCAGGCCCATGGTTCGTGAATAGTACCCAAGCCGATTACATGTTATCAGTGGTGCTCACTCACTTAGATAGTTGTATTTCTTATTCCTTATATGATGTTCGTATCTCTTGTATGTATTTTTCGCATTTCTTTATTTCAGTATTTTCCTTCCATGCTATGTTTTGCCTGTTGATGCTCTCTATTTACTGTTACATAGTTTTTATCATTTGTTGAAACTTCTTTTAGAGATGTACGTTTCTCCTTTCCTGACTGGATATATTTTCCCAGATGATACTGAGGAGTGGTATCCCACTCACTATGGGCCTTAGGACATAGTTGGCTTAGAGCCCGAGACTTTGGCTCAGGAGGGACAAATCCCGGTTGAGACAGACAACCCATTATATGTAGCTCAGTAGATAAGTTTATTGTACTAGATTTGTCTCCAGCTTTTGATATTAGTATTTCTTTATTATATTCGATGACTCATTGGATATTATTTTGCTAGTGAGTTATATTTGACTCTTCAGTTTCTTATATCATATTCGTGCGTTGTTCATCTTATAGATCTGTGATTGAGTATTTATATTTTATTTATGGAATTATATATTTTGATGATTATTATTGCTAGATAGCATAGTTTACCACAAGCAGCATTCTACCGCCGATGTTGCGGCGTAGACTGGACGTACCCATATATTTGTTCCTCGATCAAGCGGGTGCGAGTCGTGACAGGTGTGTTGGGTGTGGTAGATGTATTAAGAAAGTGACTGTGTATCCTTGTGATTATGGAGGAGCTGGTGTTAGTTTAAGGGAGTGAGTAAGTGTGTGCAGTAGGGGTAAGTGAGAAAGGGAGTATGGGAGTAAGACACTACAACATTGACAGTGGTATTAAGAGCATAGGTAACAAAAGTGAGGATCAGTGCACACAGTGTGCACTGACCTGATTACTTAGCAACAACAGTAACAGATGGTGTAGAGGGAGTTTTGGTTCACTTGTGGGCACACAAGTGCAAGGTATCAGTTATCAAAGTTGGGGTTGATGGTTGAGTATCGGTCTAAACTGAACTCGGTATCCATGTAAATAAATGTTCAGTCATTGGTGTATTGGTCTTGAGGGGAAACATGAGATTAGTTGTTGCAATCATTTGAACTGCAGGTAGCAAGGGATTACTCAAGGTGTTCAGGTGTAGGAGTTCACTTGGTATGGAAAATTGAGGTGAGATAGTGTACTATAGGATATCAGTTATGAGTGGGTGTTTGCAGGTCAGTAAAAAGAGTATTTGGGACTGCTTGTGTGCAAGTGTAAGTAGTGTAATGAAGTATGAGGGTTCTCGGGTTCCAAAGGAAATAGAAGAGCCTTAACAATAGTAGGACTATTAGTATCAGTTGGTTAAGGGGCAACAAGTATCAGATTAAGAGTGAATGGGTAGATGCTAAGTGTGTATCAGTTTAATAAGGATATTTGATGCCAAGGAATGTCAGAAATGAAGACTAAGGTAAATGCATTATATCAAATACAAGTAGGTATCAAAAAGAACTGGGTGTGTATTACATTATGCACATGAAGGGGTTGGCCTGTGTTAGGCACAGGGTTCTGGAGTATCTTGGGGTATGGATTAGATATTGGGTAAGATATCTTAGTTATGCTACGATAACAGTTTTAATGATAAGGTAATAATAATATATCTATGATATTATAGAATATGAATAGATATATAGGATACTTAATACCTATTGGCTAGTATAGCTAACACCTTCTAGATATGGACCTAGAAACCTAACCAAAATCTAGTAACTACTAGTATGTACTAGAAATCAACCTAGAAGTTATGATTGGACCTAAAATGAGAGTAAAGACCTAGTTTGACTAATGTAACCTAGTTATGGCCTAGAACATCATATTTAGTGCATTTATAGCTCATTTATAATTCTTTACACCCATTGACATGATATTCATATATAGGGGTATGTGGCACCAGCTTGGATACTGAGTTACGCCTTTTGCTCAGGACCAAAGGCGAGTACATCTCTCTATTAGTTTTTATCGCATGATTGTGTATATATCAAATATTCTAGCACTATATACTTGATTCTAAAGCGATTACACGGACCGGTACTATATGTGTAACCTTCGTATCCTAAAATTCTAGCTTAAATGTTGTTATTAGGTTAATTTGGGGCTATTGGAATTTTTCCACAATTTTTAGTTAATTAAAAACTAGTAACACTAATTTTTTAGGACTTTCAAGAATTTATTTTAGGGTCAAATATAATTAAAAATATCCCAAACTTTTATTTTAGGTGATAAATAATCAAATATATTTTTTAGAATTTTTTGATTATTTTTAGCATTTATTTTGAGTTAATTATGAAAAACTGAATTAAAAACTAATTTTCAGAAAAAGAAAAAACCTAAAAAAACCAAACCGCCCAGTCAGCAGCCAGCCTGGCCCGCGTGTCAGCCAATGAAGCCTAGATAATGGGGCTCAGCTGTCAGTGAGAGAGGGCGAGGGCGAGTTGAATCGGGTCATTGAGCCGACCTCGAGCCGAGCCGAGTCCTAATCCGACTCGGACTTAGCCGAGCCGAGCCAAGCCGGGTGGAACCCTGGTCGTTCGATCCGAGCAGACAGCAGCGGATGGCTGCCACATGGCGCACTCCGAGCCGCGACTGATCTCTCTCTCCTATATATATATATATATATATATATATATATATATATATATATATATATATATATATATATATATATATATATATATATATATATATATATATATATATATATATATATATAGTATTTAGTTTATAATTTATAGGATTTTCTTTTAGCCGATTTTGGAGAATTGTCATCTAGGGTTTCCTTTATCTTCCAAAAGCCATTACTCATAGCTCTGGACTCCAAACATGGCCCAGTTTCTTGCATTAGAACCATATTGAGGTTAGTTTTCTGAATATGTAAATTGTTTTACAAAATTATGAATATTAAATTCTAAAAAATTCGTAGAGCATAGCATGTCTGAAAATAGATGCGTCTCGGTGTTTTTGCGATTTCGGGAAAATTAGGAATCAGAATCATGAACCGTTTGAAGTTTTAGAAAACTAATGTCGAGATCATTGATATATGTTTTTTCAGAATTTAATTCAAAATATTTCTATGCTGTTAATTCTATAGAACTTCTAGGTTAGCAATCAACCACCGTTGCATAATACAATTTTGTATGTGTAATAATTTCCAAACGAACTTGAATCCGGATGAGCCATAAATTCTAGCATATTTGTGATGCTAAAATCTACAGGAAACCATACACGAAAGTTGAGTTTGTATCGATTGACTTTTCTGTCAACAAATCGCCTCGATTTGCGTACCATGAGTCTCGAGTTGATAAAATCCAGTTCCTTTGGACAAAATTTAGGAATTATCCTAAAAATTAGAATAATAAGATTAAAATAGAATTTTAGAGTAATTATTCTAGAATTACATAAATTAAAATAACTTATCTTTTGACATGATAAATTATCATACATAGGTTATTTGGACTGTGACTTGGATTTTTACTCATACCAGCTAAGGACCACAGGCGAGTACATTTCTGTGATTGCTTTAAGTCTTGATAGTCTCTATAATGCATGCTTAGTATTGATTATTTGATTCTTGACACTTGCTACATGTATTAGTATGATGGATCCTTATTAGGACATAAGTGACTGTTCTGGATTATTGTTATTTCTTCGTGACTGATTCAAAATCCACGTTGTACTCGTGGGGAGAAAAAAATACTTAGTGGATATGTGAACTACCCTTTCTATCCCATGGTCTTACTGAAATAATAGCAGCCATGCACGACACGTGTGCTTTGTCAAATTTTACCCTTAGCCGTTCACATATCAAGAAGGTATTTCAAATCACATAGAGTAGTTGTTCCTATCTGTTCTTCCATACATTGCAGTTATTTCCTTTGTTGCTTGGAGATATTGTAAGATATGTTGCCATGAAGGGACTTTAGCATTTATTTATTCTAGTTGCCTTATTGTGATTTTAGTTTTGTTGCTATCATATATTCATTACTATTTATTGTCTTATAGCTTCTACCATGTGTTGGAACTGTTTTCACTATGATGTACTTGTTCCCTTCCTGACTGGATAACCACATTTTAGGTGACTACAATGAGGATGCAATCCCTACACACTATGGACCGTATGCTAGCGACATAATAGAGCCCGATCTTGCCTTTCCGGAGGATTAGGGAGAGTTAACAGCTCAGATACCGTCTGCAATGGAGTAGTTTAGTAGTAGTTGATTTTGTTAGTTATTTTTGACCGGATTGTTCTTCAACAATTTTTCTAAAGTATTTTGAATATTGTACTTTAGATATTTAGTTTTTGGGCAGATTTCTTGAACCCGCATCAAGACTATTATTTTATTATTATCTTGGTGTATTCATTTAAACTAGTGCCCGTGATTGAGTGTAGCATGGAAATATATATACGTTGTGAGTTATAGATTATACTTGTGGCTTTTTGTACAACCTCCGTCACTGCAGCATAGGCTGGACATACGCATGACTCATGCCCAAATCTAGGGTGCGGGTCGTGACAATATGGATCATGTTAGGATATGTTCTCCCCTTACCGTGTTCAACGGGTACTCCTTCACATGTATTTCATCATGTGCATTGGGTATTGATTATCATGTACTTCGTGTTCACCCATTGTCTTGTGTACAGTGTACCTATATTACTTGTGTTCATAACATGCGTGATCGGTTCCATGAGTATTTGTTGAGGACGGGAGAGTAGGAGTTGGTTATGTGATCAAAATCCCTTGTATTCATGTACATATCGATTACACATTACACGTGTAATCAAGTTATCTAATTATATTCATGTTCAACCTAAACCGATCACATAACGAACTTGTACACATTAGCTAGTATTACCTATCTTGTATTCTTTTCTATTAACTGTCATATATGCTCTACCATGTAATTAGAACTGCTTCCAGGATTTTGTACTTTGCTCCAATCCTGACTGAATATATTTTTCAAATGATTGGTTAGAGAAAATGTGTCCCACCTACTACGGGCCACAGGATGGTGAGGTCGTTAAGATTGCACCGAAGAGCCTCTTGATATTGTACCACTAGTTGGAGAATTTTAGATCATTCTTTATGATGTTGTATTTTATCTTAGCTAGACTTTATGACATTTACTATATTTGAGATCTTTGAGTTGGGATTTAACTATTAGACTTGGACTTGTGATGTATGGCAACTCTGTATTTTTTTATCTTCTATTTCATATCTTGCCTTTATCTTTCTTTAGTTTTATATTATGATTTAGTATTGTTTATCATTATCATATTATCATATTATCCTCCAATTGGAGTTGATATGGAATGACATGTAACTTATTTATATTGTGTGAGATGTATAGATATATATATGTTGACCTAAAACATCATACTACCATCGATCTTGCGGCGTAGGTTGGGCGTTGTTCACTTACTTGTACCCCTACACCGAGTGTGGTTATGACATTGAGCGAAGCTCTGATACATGCAGACTCATGCTTAGCTTAACTCAAGGCTCCTGATGAAGATCCATTAGTGTGTCCTCAATGCCACAATGTGATCGAGAAGATTTCTAATAATACCTTCACGCAAGATGACATGCTACTCAAGGATAATCAGCATGATATACCTCTGTATTATACTTGTTATATCGGATCTATTAAGGTGAATCAGATTCACATCGAGCTTGGTTCTTCACTCAGCATCATTCATAAAAGCCTACTAAGAGGATTGAAGATACCAATGAACAACATGTCTGCTACTAACACTACCATTCTAGGCTTCAATGTTGGAAGGAGTAAACCGCTGGGATAGATACGCCTAAATATTCAGATAGGCGATCTATGTACTAAAGTCATATGCTATGTGATTGACTCTGACATATCCTACAGCATTTTCCTGGGACGCCCATGGATACACAAGCATAAAATTGTACCCTCTACCCTACATCAATGTTTCAAATATGTGAACAGTAGGGGAGAAGTCAAAACAGAGGTAGCAAAACTCAACCCATTAAAAGGTGTCAAAGCCTATTTTGTTGACTCTGCACTCTATACACCAAAGTATATGAAAGAAGAAGCTTATCAAGCTAGTGATGGAGTTAAAAATACTCTAAAATAAGAGCCTTTGATAATCTGAGTCAAAGGACGTACTACTCATCCAACTCCTTCGAAGCCTCTCGGCTTCAACCTGCATAAGTCACCATCAACCTTCGATGTAATGTAAAACCGACACTGGAGAATGAGGCTCTTGTTATCGACCTTTGTCGTAACAAGCAACCAACATCAGTAAATCAACCCCTAGTCATCAATCTTGTCAAGACTGAAGATTCTACTGACTATATGGAAGATGAAGAAATCTTGTATTTCATGAATAAAGAAGATACAACTTCGCACTACATTGATGTTGAACTCTTTGCAGAAAAATTCATAGAAGTTCTTCATCTCTATGAACCTCTGTCCATACTCGTGGCATCTCTATTTCAATATAGTTCATTATATGAAAAATATGATGATGCATACTTTATAGTCCGAGTAAGACAGGACAAGTAATGCCAGATAATTTTTGACAAAGCTAAAAATAAAAAAGGCATACAGACTAATAATTCTAATGAGGATATTGAAAGATACAACCTTATCGTTATAGCCAACCAGCCAAGAATATTATGTAAGGGATGGGCTACAACTTAAAATCTAGTTTGGGGCTAAATTATGGAAAAGACAGATGGACTCCTATATGTCACTTCTTTCCAAAAGGCAAGACGAAAATATACTACCAGCGGACTGGTCATGGTTTGGGATACGTTACCCCACCAATAAGTCCTGAAAGTTTAGAATAAAAAAAAGAGACGCATTTTTATTCCTCTAACCTATCATTGTGGGATTCTGACAAAAGCATGGGTGACGTATTCACAAATGCTTTCTCTGTAAATATGGTGTCAACTGCCCCAGATGATAAAGACGTTGAACTATTGAAACCATTCGAGAACAAGCCATAGGCACAATAAATGGATACATAATGGGAGCTTCGGTTTAAGTAATGTAAACCACCTACAGAGGATGAAGTAGTCCAAATTAATGTAAGAGAAGAATATTTTCCAAGACCATTTTTATTTGTAAGAGTCTTCCTGAAGAAGATCAACACACTTTACTCCAGTTAATAAAGGTGTATATCGATGTCTTCGACTGGATTTATGAGGATATGCTTGGCCTAGATCCTCAAATAGCCACACACAAGCTCAATATTCTTTTGAATGGTAAACCGGTTAAACAGTAGCAACGGTAATTTCGTCCGGATATGATGGATGCAATTGAAGCAGAAGTCAACAAACTCATAGCATGTGGCTTCGTTCGAGAAGAGCAACATCATGACTGGATAGCCAATGTCGTTCCAGTCATGAAAAAGAATGGAAAGGTCTGGGTCTGCGTAGATTATTGAGTTCTGAACTTGGCCTATCTAAAAGACAAACTTTTTCTTCCCATCACAGATGTTATGATTGACAATACATTCGAATTTGAACGTATGTCCTTCATGGATAGATTCTCTGGATACAATCAAATTAAGATGTCACCTGATGACAAAAAACACCTCTTTTCGTATACCATTGGGAGTTTACTATTATACAGTCATTCACTTTGGCTTAAAGAATGCGGGTGCAACGTATCAACGAGCCATGAGTAAAATTTTCTAGAAGCATTTTCAAAAAATAGTAGAATGCTATATGGATGATATTGCTGTCAAGAGTCATCTTAAAGATGATCACCTTTAAGATTTAAATACTGTGTTCTAATTGATGCGTCACCAGCAATTGAAGATAAATCTAACTTAATCCTTTCTAGGAGTCTCTAGTGGCAAGCTCCTCGAATTTGTTATAACTTCCAAAGGTATTCACATTGACCCTGATAAAACAAAGTTATCCTTAAAATGCAGTCTCCATGTAATCTCAAAGAACTTCGTGGTCTGCAAGGCCGTTTGGCATACATTAGGAGATTTATCTCCAATCTCTCGGGACGATGCCGACCCTTCACTCAGTTAATGAAGAAAGGCATATCCTTTGTCTGGAATGGAGCATGTCAACAAGCATTTGACGACATCAAATGATATTAAACAAATTTGCCAGTTCTGGTGTCTCCAATCATAGGAAAATCCTTTTTGCTGTATGTTCGTGCAATGGATCACTCCCTTAGAGCTCTTCTTGCATAGAAGAGTAATGAAGGCCATGAACAAGTGATCTATTATCTCAGTCATATAATGGTCGGCACTGAACATCGATATAGTCAAGTGGAAAAAGAATGTCTTGTCTTGATGTTTGCTATTTAAAAGATACGCCATTATGTGTCAGGTCAAACCATTCATTTCATATCCAGAGTAAATCCTCTCCAGGTATTGATGAAATAACCAAGCACACTCAATTCTCGTTTAGCCACATGGGAAATATTGCTATCACCTTATGACATGGTATATGTCCCATAAAAAACAGTGAAGGGTCAAGCGCTAATTGATTTCCTGGCAGCTCATCCTTTACAAAAAACTTCCAAACTGTATGATGACATCCCAGATAAAGTCTTAGAGTCTAATATGGCAATGAGAGATAACACATGTCAACTATTATTTGATGATGCATCAAGAATATGACCCAAAGGCAATATAGTAGCTGGAGTTGGCATAGTCATAGTATCTCTAGACAAACTACTCATTCATCGAGCTTATTCTCTCAGTGAACCATGTTCCAATAATATGGCAGAATATAATGCTCTACTCATTGGTCTCTAATTAGCTAAATAATTGGATATAAAATATCTTGAAGCCTACAGTGATTCCAAGCTAATAGTCAATTAGATCAGGGGATAGTACGAGGTTCGGCATGAATACCTCATCCCTTATTATCAAGCAGCAATCGAACTAGCTTTTACTTTCAAAGGATTCTTTATCGAATATGTACCTCGGTTATAGAATATGGAAGTAGATACTTTGGCCAGCCTAGCAGCAATATTGGTTGTTACTCTAAAGAGATGACACTCAATTATGCTAACAGGACAAAAATTGTTCTTTACAAAAATAACCTGTATGTTGAACAGAGTTACGTCATAAAGTCAACTACGATGGATAAAGATTGGAGAGACCCTTTTATAGACTACGCAACTTATGTGATTCTTCCAAAAAATTCGAAAGAAGCCATTTTTATTAAAAGACGTTCACTCTGATTCTACTATGATGCCTCATCCAAAATATTATATCGTCATTTTAATAGGGATTGCTGCTACGTTGTCTTTCCAACCCTGAAGCAAGACAATCACTCCGTGAAGCTCGTGATGGCATCTGTGGAGCACATCAGCTAGGTCCTAAATTATAAGACCACCTCAGGAGAATAGATTATTATTGGCCCACCATGGTGGTAGTTGCCGTAGATTACGCTCATAAATGTAAGTAATGCCAAATCTATGATGATATTATCCACCAACCAACATAGTTCTTACATCCTACCACTGTCTCCTAGCCTTTTGATGCTTGAGAAATAGATATTATTGGTACGATCAGCCCATCTTCTTCTAGCGGACATCGGTTTATACTTACAATAATTGATTACTTCTCCAAATGGGCAGAAGCAGTCCTGCTCGTCAAAATTAAGACGTCCAATGTAATTAACTTTGTTAAACACTATGTTATCTATCATTTTGGTGTTCCCTGGAGGATAATGCATGACAATGGGCTCCAATTCTCCAGTCAAGCATTTTATCGATTCTGTGACAAGAATCGAATTTAGAATATAATATATACGACCTACAATCCACCAGCCAACGACTTAGCAGAAGACTTCAACAAAACCATAATCAAACTCCATAAAAATTTTGTCTCATCCAACAAACGTGATTGAGATAAGAAACTCGGGGAGTTTTTATAGGCTTATCATAAAATAGTTCAAACTCCAACTGGTTGTACACTATTCTATTTGGTCTACGGATGTGAAGCAGTTCTTCCACTCAAAATCCAAATACCTTCTCTTAGAATACCTATTGTTAATGAGCTAACATTAGAGAATAATGATCGATTGGGCTTGCAAGAATTAGAAGCATTGGATAAAAAGCACCTGCATGTTCAACAGAATATTAAGCTATACCAAGTACGCATTTTCAGAGCTTTTAATCGAAAAGTCAAGGAAATAATAATCCAGGTCGGTGAATTAGGCCTTTCAGTATGAAGACCTATGATCATAACCCATAAGAGCAAATGCAAATTCTAAGCTAAATTGGAAGGTCCTTATGTGGTGGAGACAGTATTCTCCAATGGAGCCTACAGGCACGCTAAGCCTAATGAAGATTTGATAATAATGCCTATCAATCTTTAACCTTAGCGGCCTCTGCTTTCGATCCATAATAAGTATTATGTCTAAACATGACATATTCCTCTCCATCTCTTGCAGATTAAAATAAAATATACAGCAAATACATTTTTAATCCCCAGCAACTTGTAGCCTATACCACCACTAAAAAATACTCAAAGTTCTCAAAAATGGGTAATGGGTCCTCAAAGTTCTCCAGTAGGACAATATTCTGATCCAACGGAATACTCTTGTTGAGATCATCTAAACAATTCTCTCAAACAAAAATATTTCATTCTTAAAGCCCAGTTGTTTTAAGTATATCCTATTCCTGATCCCAGTTGGGTTGGGAATAATCTCACATATTTATTCCCCAGTCAATAAGTGTAATGTGATTCATGACCATATTATTGAATCATGTTCCATTTATTATTCCCTAAAGAGAAGACAATAGTTTGCACTTGAACTATTATTTTTTCTCTTTTTCAGTGGAGTAAACTAGTGAGCTATCATGTCCATATTACCTAGTATTGAATCCTGTAAAATTTATAATTTATACTCAGCATGAGTATGCCTTGAGTGATAAATCTTCCTTGAGTGATAAATCTACCAAATTCTCCCACAGAGTTATTTTGCCATGTCCATAATACTTCTGAGCAAATATATTCAATGGATCTCGATTTGAAAGTATCAGTAAGGTAAGACAAAATTTCTTTATTTATAGAAAATGAGGAAGAACAATATAAATACTTAGGGAGAAGATGAGTTAGAATCTCCCAAATTATTTATAAACATTGCAAGAGCGTGAAGGATGTAGACGTTAGAATATGCAAATGTTTGACGGGTACTCATTATTCTAGCCTGATCTTCTCGTTCCTCCACGACAGCAAACAAAACAAGGTGATCACTTATATCAATCTGAGGTTGGGTGGGTTCACCCAATGAAGGATCTATGAAATCCTGGAGGACATTTATTTTACCAAGTTGGAAAGTAGACATCTCTTTCTTTTCTTCAGCAGAAGATGGCTTGATAGCAGAAAGAGAAACAATGGTCTCATCAAATTCCTTGTCTTTCCTCTTTGAAGTAGCCTAAGATGTCATTTTGCAAGTCTTCATGAGAATGGAACAAGCAACTCCAGTATTTATTAGGAAATGACGGTTTGAATCCCCAAACACGACTCTTTAGTAAAATGAGGCAACGGTTGGAATTTTGCGTATTGGGTTAGAAATTCCCATATGCACACATTGGCTTATTGATAGAAAAGGTGCCATAATACGCGTACAAATCTGAAGAAATAATACGCACATTTGTTAGCCAGTAAAACTGCACACAAGTATGCATGTTATTTGATTGACAGGGGAAATATAACATATTCAATCTTTTCTGATGCAAGTCCTCCCGAAAACAAAGACAACCAAACTCTTCAGTCACTAGACACATACAACACAATAAATTCAACCTAAAATTTTTATTGATTTTTAATCATGATTACATATGATGGAGATCTATCACACCTAGATTTTTATTCTAAAAAAACATGATTATACATATAAAAATCTATTACATTCGAAGTTTTATATGATGGAGATCTATCACAGAGCCATCCCCATCTCTGTGTCCCGTCTGCTCCTGATGTAGATGAATTAAGGCATAAATCCTTGGTTATCACAGAGCCATCCCCTAATAATATGGTTTTATACAGTACACCATTGACATTTTTAGTCATGCCTTGGTTTTTATCTATATCCAGAATTGGATGACCTGGAGGTGTTGGTGGTGGAATTACAACTCTCCGAAAAGCCATAATTTCTTACAACATGGCATATATATCTTGAAAGGAGGCTTTGAGAGTCTCGAGATGCTAATTGGTATGAGTAACAGTGCTTCCTTCCGGGTCATCCCCAGCCATGTATGCACTGAATTCACAATTGTCAAAAGATAGAGCATTTTATTAGACTATATAATGGGAGTCCACACTATCTGCTTCGAACTCTGACGAGATACTACCCCTAGCTAAAGGTGTGTTATTGTTCCTTGAATACTCGGTCCTGAATGAGTGCCTTGGTATGTCCCCACGGTGGAAATGTTTCTTAATCTGTACCATAGTGAATAGTTGGGCGAGCCGGATGGTGAGCGATGATTTACTAGATTACTCCCACTATTGCATCCTCCACGATTAGTCCCTATCATGTTAACGGAGGCGAGGAATAGTTCTTCTTCGTCATTGGTATTTCTTTGCCTTCGAGATCGCTACTATGTTAGCGAAGTAAAGTGTAGTCTCTGAAATATGGACTTCTTAACCAGTATGTCAACTGCCTGGTGCACTAACAGTTGATTACAATATAGTGACAGTGATGAAAATACATCCCTATTGGAGTGGAAACTTTTCTTTCCTTACACTTTTGGTTTAATACATCACATAGATTAAGAAAAGAAGGTAAGTTTTACCATGGAGCCAAACTCTGTGCAGCTTGGGCCTCTGCGCATAGATCCGATTTGACGAATACAACCTTTCTTCTCACGCAGAAAGGAGAACTGCTTTTGCATATGGGTTGTCCACTCGATAAAGCCTAATATCCTCTACATGGAGTAGCTTTATTTAGGTCTCATATTGAGGTTGGTCCTTGTGCAGATGCACACTATAATTGGTAGTTAAGCGCAAGGTTCGAGCACCTATCCACTTTTGTGCATGCAGTCTAGCATGCTGAGAGACATAATATACGTCTTGACAAAACTGATTGTTGGAGTTATGAGGAGAAATGTCTCTAAATCCATAATCTGTGCGCTCTGCACAAAAATTACTATTTTAGAGTCAGCTCCTTATTTTGTGTGCAGATATTATTGCTTGTATATGTTGTACTGAACGTCACTATCCTTATTTGTGTTGACCTGAATAGTACACTAAACGTACACGACTTGGATGAGTACTTATCTGTGGAACCTTGGCAACATAGTGAGTTCCTCTACCAAAGTCCACTTAACCTTCTTTCCTTAGCGGGCACATTGGCGTGACCAAGGATGTTGTCCACAGAGCTATGAAAAGTAAACTAATAAATAGTGTTGTCAGCGAGTTGGTTCTCGTTGTCAAAGGCCTACATGCCCTTTCCCTTATCATCAGTGATGTTGGGGTAGGAGAATCAAGGCGTGGGTAGCCAAGCCCAATGAGTCTTCCTCGGCTTCACTACCGATAAAGGGATTTAGTGCACCTTCCAAAGCAAATTCTCAAAAGCGTATTGGTCAAACTCAAAGACCAACATTTCTTACGTTGTTTCCATTATTGTGACATCGGATTGCGCCACAACCTTCTCGTCAGTAGAGAAGGTCTTCCCCAACATAGTTATCATTTTTTTCCATAACAAAAATTGTATAACTTTACAGAAGAAAAACTTGATTATTTCTTTAAGTACAAAGGATCTCAATTACAACTTGTAATAACAAGAAAATTCTAAGTACAAAGATAAGAAATCAGAGAACTAGATAGATTAGCGATGGATGTTACGCACCAAAGCCAGGATACTGGTAAGCGGAGACAGAGCTAGGCCAGCTAAATATACCATAGTACACTAGTACCCTGAGATATGGTCACAGATGTATAAGACATGGGAATTAATACTACAAACCAACAGTCAAACCTAGTCAAGCAATCCTAGGTATCTCAATCACGAGAAAATCAACAAAATACAAGATATATGATCATTAGACATAAGATAGTAAAGTGTTCCAAACTATGTATACATAGATCATCATGAAGCTAGTTTTATAAAATAAAGAACTAGCAAGAGTATAGATCATACATGCATGATCAGTTTTAACTATAGTTAAGAATATATACAAATTATGTTATGCCCATAGTTTAGATGTCAAGTCCAAAACATGGGCTAAATATATGCTCGAAGGCTAAATGCCACAAAAAAATAATGTACAAATACTAGTAGAAGAATGCAGCAGAAACCCACTCAGGTACTCTGGTGCTCCATTCAATGGTGTGCTAGAATTATGCCCTCACGATAGAGAGCTCAAAATCCATCTAGAAAAGGCAACTAGATAACAGGACTGCATGTAACCTAGATATTCTTCCCTCCCGATGCTCTAATTAATAAGTTAGTTGTTAATCCATAACATTTTCATTTAAAATAACGGGTGTGGCATTTCAAAGAATCTATAATAGACATGGTGCTCCCCTCGAGGATATACAAGACTAGAAAATAACCATGTTGTTCTAGGCAAGGCAAGAGTGCACTATAACAAGCCACAATAAGCAGGTACAAGAATCACGAGTCATGAGTACGCTACGACGAGCCACTATCAAGAATCATAATGATGTACAACATGTAGGCATGTGCTCATGTCAAGTATATAGGGTGTAAAATCAATCCCTAACTATACAAGGTCAACTAATCATGCTAAGAAATTATTTTAGTCGAAGAAAATATCAAAAAGAACAAAATCAGGCAAAACATACAAATTTCGATTATCCAGCGGACTTTCGAGGATTACCGTCGGATGATCCGTTATGCCACAAGTTTTTGGGTGAAATTTCATATTATCCATCGAATTTCTATGGAATACCATTGGATTTTTCGAAATTACACAGAAGTCGGGACATAAAAAATTTTAAAACTTGTTTTGGCCATAAAAATATCGTTTTAAATCAAAATTTGACTTTTCAAAGGTCAAAATTACATGAAATTAAATTGTCCACTACATGGTACAATTAAATTTAAAAAATTCTAAGATTTGATAGATTTATTCCTCGAAATACTCCAAACATAGGTTATTTAAAAAACTGAAACATGTCCGGATTCTACCAAACTCAAAACCAATAGGATACAAGCTAGGTAGTATCTCCTGTAGCACATATAACTAAGTTATATGATGGTAACTGCAATATCTCTTTTGATACCGAATTATCCTACTATGTCGATATCAAGATTTAACAAGAAATCAACACCTAGCTCTGACCAAATTTAGAAACATGTACATAACTAGAAATTATGAGACAATACATATTTAAAAATATTTTTTTTTGTATAAATTGATCTATCAATACCAAGGAAAGGAAAAATAATAATAAATAAAGTTGTTCAGTAGTTTGGCAAGATGTACCTGCCTAAAGTCAAGCTCACAACTTAAACATTCTACTCCACTACCAAGATGGGTTCATAAACCACATTATTAGGCCTCAAGATCAAGCTCCAAGCTCACAAGAAAAATATAAAGAAAATAAAGAGAGAGAAAGAAGAAAGAAAAGGGAGAGGAGAGAGAAAGTCAAAGTGTATATATAGAGGTGAATTAATCGTGACTCTTGGATCTGCCACGTAAGTAATCCATAAATCAAATCGATCAATCTTATCCATTCATATAATAAAACTGTGGCTCCGCATAATAATAGGTCAGATATTGCACTCCACTAAGGAAGATAATATACAGTATTTGTGGTGGCCAACCCACAGCGCACTTAGAATGAATCTCTGTGGAAAGGTTCGTTGGCATGATCCCAGGGCACCATTTTCTCCAATGTTACTACCACTTTTAGTTACCGAATTAGCCCTATATTGTGTTCAAAATCTCAAGACGTTGTCACTTGAGAATTTTTCTTAAAATATCGTACAAATTACGGGCACGCTAGATACGAATCCTAGAAGTCAAATTTGGATTCCCCCGAGCGAGTATGCAACATCCAGTCAAACAATGTCCTAGCAACGCATTGGTAGTTGACTCGCTTATTATGTCCATGCTAGGGAAACAATATATATTTATAATATCACACATTTAGAAATTTGGAGGCATTCTCGAAGCATAACCCAAATATAATCACGTAACATGTGACACAATGTGTTGTACCTCGGTGCACATTAATATTATTGATAATATCAGACAATAGTTGTATCAGCATAGATATATTATACAAGTCCAATTACCAATTATTCATTGGGTCATGAAAGGATAAAAAATATTCAATCAAAATAAGCAATGCCGCATGGGTCTATAGGCGGCATGGGAAGTCCAGGCCGTATATGACTCTAGGCCGCAAGACAAGTCTTGTCCGCATATGAAGTCAGGCCGTATGAACCACTTGGTCGCATATGAAATCAGGCTGCTTACTTAGGATAAAAGTCTACTCCTTGGGATAAGTGTTTAAGTGATGAGCAATAAATAAATTGTCAGTTATGTGACATAAAGTGATTGATGTGATAAGCCATAAAGTGTGTCAGAAAAAAAAGACAAAAATTATAGAAAGATGTGCCAAAGTTCAAAGTCATGCGTCCAAGGGAAAGTGGCCGCATGCTCAGCTTGTCGTATTTTTCTGCTTGTCGCATATGTGTCGGTGTCGCATGAAGTTCGATGCCGCATGAAGGTCTCTTGGACTTAGCAAATTTCTCATTTGTTCAGCGAGTGAACATACAAGGAGTTCAAGTATAAGCTCCAAAACACTTGTGTGATGCCAGTCAAGCGTCTAACAAGATGAACGCATGCTGGTGAGTATGTGGCGAAAGCTCTGGCCGCATAGCCCTCTCAGGCCGCATAACACTCTCGGCCGCATAACTCGTTGGCCGCATGAAGACTTTATCTTCTCCAAATTGCAGGTTCGGCCATGATGAAACTCCAAAAAACTTAAATCTTGTTTTATCCATAAAATCCTCATTTTAAGTCCAAATCGAGTGAACCAAAAGCTAAAATACTATAAATTGAAAGCTCTATCATATAGCAAAAACTGGTTTTCAAAAATACATGTTTAATAGATCAAAACAAAAAAAAACTCATAAAACTCATAAAATCCTAAGTTAGAAATATAGATCTACTAAAAATCATCCATCAAAACAGAAAACTCCAACTTCTAAAATTACTTAGAAACACATAACAAACATAATGGAACAAGCTTCAAAAGAAGGCGCTAGTACAACGTTTGGCGCGTCCCACCCCAACTAACTAGTGCTAATATGGAGGGTTTTTCTATTTCTCATGCAAGGTGTACTTTTCTATGGAAATGGGAGAGAAAACACAAAAGAGAGAAAGAAATGAAGTAATGAAGAGAGAGAGAAGGAAAATGTTGGGTTATATATGGTAGGTTTGAGGGTTGAACCAAGGGTTCTCATGACTTGAACCAACCCACAAAATAAACCATGAACAAGGTTAAACCAAAGAATGGGTCTAGTCTCTATGCACATGCAACCATGCTAAAATAAAATAATATTTCTAAATACGTATATCGGGAACAGAGAGTGACACTATCAAATAAGAAAACTATCAGAGAATGTACAAATGGTGCAACTCGGTGTCCGAACTGGTGTCACACAGACCTATATATGAAATTCTATGTCATTTGTGTATTGGAAAGATAAACAAGCTTAAACAAGTAAAAATATGGTTTTCTACGCCATTCTATGTCACACTAGTCAAACTAAGTCAAACTAGGCCAAATTTGGCTAATCTACGTTTTTTTAGGTCATACTAAGGTATTTAAGTCCATATTAGTCTTATACTAGTTATTACCTAGCTAATAATAGTTATACCTAGCTAATAATAGTTAAGGTTACAAAAGTAGGTGAATAGGTTCCTCCATTTTAATCTATTTTAATTCTAAATAAAATAATCTAAAATAGTATTTTAATCTTATTATAATATGATTTTATTGTTTAAACCCTAATTTTGGTCCAAAGAAAGTCAACTTTACGGATTTGTGATCTGTGGCACGCAAATCGAGGCAATCTGTTGACCAAAAAGTCAACCGTCTCAAATCCTTTATTTGTGTGTAGAATTTTATAGATTTTAGTGTTGCATGAACACCAGAATCGATGATTTCATAAAATCACAAGTCGGTAAAGAGTTATGTCCACAAGGGCACACTGATGATAATTTTTGGTGGTTTCCTATTTACCTCTTCGTTGCACAAATTTTACAGTAAACTAAACTTACATGTTAAATTCTAGAAATATTATTTTATATAATTTTTTCATGTCAACTTTTCGAAACTTTAAACGGTTCGTAATTCCAAATTCGGGATCTCCCAAAATCTCGAAAATACGAAAACGCGTCTGATTTCGGACAACTGGCACTTTCAGAATATTCTGAAAAATAGGTTCAAAAATTATTAAAATAATTTATATATTCAGAAAACTAACCTTGATATAGTTATAAGAAAAAAAATTAGAGCACGTTTGGAGTCTGGAGCTAGGAGATATCGTCTTTTTAAGTTGTCAAAACTACTAGAAAATGAGACTAAATTTATGACAAATTTTGACTATTTTTGGACGAAAATAGAGGAGTTTGTGGAAGAAAAATATGAAAGAAGAGTTTATTCCATAAGTCTAATAGGTATTTATAATGGTGGAGACTACTTAATTGAATACGACTAGGATTGGCTAATTTGGATATGATTAGAATGAGTTTAAATAAAGATAGGATATGCATGAACTTGCTTTCCTAGTAGGCTCAGGATTTGAATTAATTTAAAATAGAGTTTATATATAATCTTAAATAGAATTAAAGATAATACAAATAATTTATATATAATCTTATTATTATCTATTAACACTAAATTAGTATATATCTAATATTAAGACTATATATAACCAAATAAATCCTAAATAATTTCAAAAATCCAAATAGATTTCTTAAAATTCTAAATAAATTACAGAAAAATATAATTAAATATTTTAACCTAAAATAAATATTTGGTAGGAACAACATGCAAGTATGATCTCATAGTAAATCATGAAAGTTTAAAAATTTTACGTTTTCTATGTTTTAATTACCCAAAAAATTTCTAGAAAAATCTCCAAAAATTTAAAATAGCCTAAAAATAATTCTAAATAAAAATTTATATAAGTAAATATATCAAGAAATTTATTTTCTAATTAACTAAGAGAATACTCTAAAAAAATTTAATATTTAAAATAATCTATAATAAATATAATAATATAAAATAGACTCAAATTACATATTTTGGTGAGGGGGTTTACACATGGAATGGCTTACGGAGTCCTCACGAGCAAGACAAACCTCCCCTCGGTCGTTCAACTTGTCGTGCTTAAGGGCCAACTTCTGGAGGTCACGTTCCAGGGCCTGCTTGTTCTGCACATATGTGGTCTTCACCTCCTCCATGGAATTCAGAAGAAATTCATGTTCCTCTCCCACTGCGATGACCGGGTCGACCTCCTGTGCCTGCTGTAATTTATTTAGGCGCTGCTCCACCTCTGCCAATTTTTGGCTAAAAAGGTCAGCCATCTGCTCATAACCAAGAAGTGTCCCCAAAATCTCAGACTGACTCTGGGCATAGTGCTTGTCCCAAGTAAAAGTCTTTCCTCATTCTATGACGATTTGTACCCCCTGCTTCAGATGAATTTAGAAGCTCGGAATAGTATCCTTCGAGGCTTCTTCCACATCTATACAAGTAGAAGGAGTTAAAGGAGTCATAACTGTGGGGCTACAGTCTGCCGCGGAGGAGCCATAGCAATATTATACAGCCGAGATAACAGAATAGCAGCCGCAGAACATCTAGATGCTCTGGCTTCTACAAACTGCCTTCCAGTTGAAAGAAGCGTCTAGGCACTAGGAAATCGAGCAACATCGACCGCCGTAAGATTGACATACGAGGATATGACGATGTCATCCAGTCCAAGAATATCATATGAGGAGACAGTCACCTCAGCCCCAACAACCGAGGCTCCCTTTATACCCCATTGGGTATCAATATCAGCTGGTATCATAATAACTTCTGAGGATGACCCGGCAACCACCGGGCCAACAACTTTGGGGGAGCTGCCTCAGAGCGAGTCGCTCCACCATCAGGATTGATCATTGTAGAAGCAATCACTGCGCTAGAATAATCTGTTGTAGACCCTACAGGGTGTTCCTCACCCCCAAAAGTTCTAGGGAGAGGTCCAGACTTTCGTAGGACAAGCCCACTAGTCTCTTCCTCGATGCCCTCTTCAATGGCTGTCATGACCCACACCCGGTGAAGGGGCACGAGTACGTAGGTACGTCCAGCCTATGCCACAACATCGGTGGTAGAACATTGTCTGGGTCAGCTATACTAACTAATTATCTCATAAGTAATGCATAATCCTCCAATAATATCTCAACTCCAAAAAGAGAGTAATAAACTTAATTCAACACAATACTCAATCACAATTCTATAGCACGATAAGGTATCAAGGAAGTCTAACAAAACTATGCAATCTAAACAAATATAACAACAATAATAGAAACAATAACAAAATCTTAAATTATAAGCCGAAAACAAATTCGGTACCAAAATACTAAAGAGAACTAACTATCTAACAAGTGATTCCGGCTTGATCTCCCGGCAGTCACTCCAGAACTAGTGGGTCCAAGTCTGCACCATCTATAGGTCGAAGTCTATAGTATATCGGACACCAATCCCCGTGATCCTCTAAAATATATTTTTCAGTCAGGAATGGAGCGAAGTACATCTCTAACAGCAGTTCTAATCAATGATATAAACTATGTAACAGTAAATAGATGTGAAATATACCAGATGACATATACATATACAAGAGATACACAATAAAGGAAATACTAGAAATAAATACAAGAATGAGTAATATGGAATGAACAATTAATACTAATGACTAAGTGAGGGAGTACCAGCTTTAACATATGATCAGCTTGGAAACTTGATACAAGTTTAATGGCCTGGCTAATCATACGTACGGTTTATGATTAACACTATTCAATGAACAAGACTTGATACAAGGAGGGTATGATCACATATCTATACTACATACTCTCCGCCCCCGATTGGTATAGTGGATCCAACTATGGTACTTCATGACACGGGTTTCCACTAGAAGGGTGCTACACTCCTCATGAACCAATATTTGTACATGTACAAGAAGAACAATAAAATAATACTTGTACAAGATGCACCATAATTACCAAAGAATAATATTTTATGACGAGATCTGGATATACTAATCCGTGTAACCATCGTATCAAGAAATCAAGGATATCTACACTAGATACAATGAACATAGAAGATATTATAAACGAGAAACTATCAGAGAATGTACTCACCTGTGGTCCAGAGCAATAAATGTCAAACTGTATCCGAACTGGGGTCACATAGACCTATATATGGAATATTGCATTAATACAAGGTGTTGGAATAAAATTAAGTTAAACTAGTTTAATTCTAGGTCTTGAAGCCATTTCTAAGTCAAATTAGTCAAACTATGTCAACTCTAGCTATTTCTAGGTTGTATGAGTCTATCTCTAGGATACTAGGTCCACACACTATGAAACTAAGCCACACTAGCTACGCTAAGATACTAGGAGACACACAAAAGACCGTATCATAGGATACACAAGTTTTTTAATATGAAAATAGTAAGTTATATATATATACAAGATAATACATATAGTAGCTAAGTTAAATAAAGCAAAACGGATACCTTGGCCTTGAACCAATGCGGATCTCATTACCTACACACCCATCTCGATACTTAAACCCAATACCTCGAGTATCAACCAATACCTTGACATTACCTTGGTATTCCAAGGTAATTCAAATCCTAATGCATATAGCTAATACCCAAACACACAAGACTATACTAAAATAACTAACCTATATGCTAACATATAACTATTTACCTATTACAATACTACTAACTATCAACACTAACAATGCATACCAATATTACCTACTAACTTATCATATAATACATATCAATATAATACATATCAATATAATACATATATGTAATGCTACATATAGCTAATATAACAAGTATATACATATCTATCTAACTACTTAGACTAACAAGTATTTAACTACTAACTATGTAAACTACTAGCTATATCTACTAACCACTAACCAACTGAACTACTAACCAACTAGTTCACTGCCTAAATCATAACCTGATGCACTGAAAGCTCCCTGCCTGATACTGTGCTGAGGAACTGCTACTATGCTGATCTTGCTATTATTGAACTTTCTGTTGCTGCTTCGGCGCTGATATGAATGCACACTGCCTTCTCTTCCCTTGCTGATACTGCTGTAGTATTGAACTTACCTTGCTGCCAATGCAGCCTTGATTGCTTGCTGCTATCGGTTGCTCTCTGTCTGCTACAGAGTTTTTGCTGTGCACGAGCTGTACTGCACAAAGTTGCATACTGCAACTGCTCCCTGTAGTTGGTCCCTGCAGAGTTTCTGCTGTGTGCATTACGATATGCTGCTTTTGTTGATATTCAGACTGAAGCGTTGCTGCCAATGCTTTCTACAGAATGCTAGTCCATGCTAGTTGATACCTCCAGTTGCTGATACTGTACAGTGCAATTGGCTGCACTGCACACCCTCTGGTTTGAAACTCAATGCTGTAGCTTTGTGCAAGAGCTGCACACTGAATTGGTGTCACGCCCCAGTCTCAAAAATATACGGGACCAGACCACGTGACAATAGCCAGTTGTCACGTCTCCGAGGATATCCCAATTTAATGGATCCTAACGAAGAGTGCTACGCTGTCCTAAATACTAACATGTCCCATATAAATCAATAACAGGTAATCTAATCTCATCCACAATATAAATAGCAAGAATGTACTAATAATGTATGCAATGTACTAATAATATATGCTGGAAGATAAACGCCAGTCTCAAAATATCATAGTACAACCAAGAATGTCTGGTGGGAATAAACCCACTACTAGGACGAAAATAAAGTACAGAATGACAGATAAAAAGAGTAATGACTAGGGCATCGGCTGACTAGATAATGATGCTCCCAATCCTAGGCAGAAGGCCTACCAACTGATCACAAAAACTCTGACGGTAGCACCTCTAGCTCCTCAGTTATAGCGTACCTAGTCTTCTATTCTGGGTCATACACTGTGGGATAGTATGCCTCGTCCAAATCTGGAAATGTACCAGGTCCTCAGAGGGACATAACAAGATACATAGAAGCATGCCATATATATGAATATTGAATAAAATAAATGCAATAAAGGGTGTGCTAACCATCTAAGTTGTCACGCCCCAGTCCCAAAAATACGTAGGACTAGGACACGTAAGCATGCCAGCCGCATGGATATGGCAACTCCAATATATGAAAACCAAATCCATACGTACGCTGTAATATGAATATAAAATCCACAAGTGGTATAAAATGAAATACAAATCACAGGTCAAAATCTAAATCTCATCCACCAAAATCATATAGAAATAAATAACCAGTATCTATGAAACTAGATCTCAACAAGAAGTATCTAGGGATGATAGTTGGATGGAAACAAATCCACTACCAACTCAAATGGAGAAGTAAATACAATATAAGTACAACTCACTCAAACAATATGAGTACCAGCTACTAATCACGGCTCGAAGAGAAGACATCCATGAAGCATCTATATCCTTCCAAATCTGTGCTCCTGCAAATACTCAAGAACAGGTACACCTGGCAGCGGACCAGGTCCTCAGAGGGACATAACAAGTATACTTAAATACATGCCAATAAAGTACTAAAAATAAATATCCAAAGGGGTCGCCTAACCGTCTAAGTGAATGCAGTTAAGAACAACTTTCCCCACAAGTGAGCTATCTGGCTGAAAACTGGGATTTGGCATGGTTCTCTTTTGAAGATCCAGGGGCCCAAAGGCACGTCGTCTTTTGAACGCCGGTGGCCCGCCTGATAGTACATAATATATAAGGGTCATCACCACCCGTATCTCCAGCGGAGAATCTGGGCGTCACAGAAAAAGTGCAAAGGAGCTCAAATGCGGTACTTGTTGTTCTCCCCACCCTATGCTCTAAGCATGTCACATCCATGACACGATTTGGTCCATAGCCTATTCTTAGTACCCTAGCCCAATCCTGCAACCAAACAAGGATAAGGATGGGACCACCGTACTACAATAGGCTATGTCCATGGATCTCTAATAACTGCCAAGTCCACTAGTATGCAAAGTTTCTAACAGCAGTTATTCCTAACGCACGTCCCACACATACCGATGATCAGTCAATACGTGCGTCCGTGATCTATATGAGACTCACAACTCGTGTAAAAATATGTGTCACAGTCAAATGAAATCTAATGGTGCTACATGATAATGGGGTAGTCTCATGAACAAGGTCAATGCTATACATAAATAAAAACCTATCGCGACGTCACCGTCGCGTGCATTTTATATAACAATTAAAATATATGAACTAAAGATAAAAAAATAAAGATGCATGCAACATATGGAATATAAATAACAGTACAATGGCAAGGTATACTTGCCTGGCAAGAAACTACAAAATGTCATGTCCAGATGTCCAATACACAGGACCAGAAGCTATGGCCACAGAACAAATATCTCCGGATGCTGAAATAAATATCACCAACATTTCCGGAATGAGCAAAATAGCTAAAAAGCACATCCCTTTCGTCCAATTTGGATACAGGGGCAAAACGGTAATTTTGGGCAAAAGTGGGGTCCACGTGTGGCCCACTTTGCACCGAAAAGCGTGTCGAGGGTAACAGTCTCTAAATGGGACAAACTATGGGTCAAACAACTCTAGATGTCAATACGAACCCAACGGTATGTCCAAATGTGGATTCCGATGGGCCGAACAGAATTTGGTCCAAAAAGTCAACTATGGGGCCCGCCAATTGGCGATCTGGTCAATCGTCTCAGAAATGCATGAAAATTGGGTCACAGGACCAGCGCGTTACCACGAGTCCAGTGGCATAAGTTTTGTCGTAATCTGACAAGCGTGCACAAAATACTCGCGAGTTCCACAAAAGTGGCGACACGAAATGTGTCCGCGGATACGGCCTGATTCCGGCGCGCACACGCGTCCGAATCAGTCTCCACGAATGTTCACGTGTCCGATTATGCTGTGTGCACCATTCGGTACACTTGGCACACGGCGGGGCGGTCCCGATTGGCGCGGCGCGCTCCGATCTCCAACTTTTGGAAAACCGGAAAAAGTGGGTGCACGCAGTTTTGTGACGAATATAATTCTATCCACAGCAACTAATAGCACAGGGTTATTATACAAAAAATAAACTAGGTCATATAATCTACAGGTATCAAAAAGAATCATCGAATTCGGATCTCTATGGTGGGAGATACGAACTCGACAATATGGGTGGTCATTATGGAATTCTGCGATTGCAGAATTCTGTCTGTTCGCGCTGACTTGGGCGCTATTTTTTACCTAGGGGCACACGTTTTCCGAGGTTGACTATAAAACAAATATTGGAGAGGGTTAAGGGATGATCATACCTATGAAAACAGAACAGCGTTTGGTCGAGCGAGTCGACGGGAAATTACGCCGGAGCGAAGGTGCCTCGAGTGGAAAACTGCAGTTCGCGATGTCGGCGTCGACGGGATGGTTGGATGGCTTGGGGAGACTTCCCTGGCTGCGGTGACGGCTCTAGATGGAAAGAGGAGGTCTGGAAATATTAGGTTAGGGTTTTTTTTTTGGGAGCTAATATATATTTATATATATAATATATATTATAGGAAAGAGAGAGGGGAAGTAGCGGATCCGCGGTTTGGCCGCTGAAGGTTGGGTGAAGTAGGATTACATGGGCGGGCTCCCTCTGGCTGAGAGTGGGCGGCCCTTGTGAGTTGCTGAAGAGATAGCAACTTTAGCATTAAGTTGCTATGGAAAGGAATCCTAAGTAGCTAATACTTTTATTACTATTATTATTATATTATTATTATTAGTATTATTATACTTATTATTATCTTCTTTTTGCTTTCTTTTCTTTTCTTTTACTTTCTTTATAAAATACATATATATATATATTTGTATATACATATATATATATACTCATACGAAAATTTATATATTAGGATAATGCACATCGTTAGGCTAGCAACTGCTCAAGGGGTCTTCTACATGGAATAAATTCCAAAAAATTCCTGATGGTCCCATAAGTCCTCTAAGTGCCCGAACACCTAACATAAAAATTATTAAAAATCTATTTCTCCTATTTAGACCTAATTACTACAATTTAATTAATAAATAATAAAAAGAAAAATGTATATACGATTTTCTAGGAAGGGGGTTTTACATAAGTGAATGCAATGTGAGGACAACATTGGTACGTATGGGTAGACATAGGCATAACGTCCATACCGCTCCGAGGAACGGGGCATCTGCATAATATAATGTCTATACCGCTCCGAAGAACAGGACACCTGAATAATATAACATCCATACCGCTCCGAAGAACGGGGCACCTGCATAAAGGGAGTCATTGGATCCGTGGCTCCTCCGGATACTACAAATTCTAATGTGTGTATCCCATATGCCTACTAGTTGTCCTTCCCGCCCAATGTAGATATACAAGTCGAATACTCGAAGTTCATACCACGTATCTACATGCCAAGTCTCTACAATTAAATAAAATCCTAACTCACGTACTAATCGTGAAGCATGTCTCACGCACCGATAGCTAGTCGAGTATGCGAACCCGCATCCCAATATGAATTTGCCATTATGAACATGTAAGAGTGTCAGGTCTCAGAAGATACCAGAGTATCCTCCCAATGGGGTGAGTCTGCTAGTGACTAGGTCAAGTATACTAAATCATCGACGCATCCGTCGACTGCACCCGAGTAAATCTCGGATGCGCACAGTCATATAAAATAAATCAACAAGAATCGTATAATATATGCATAATTTAAATTAGACAGTAACTATGGCAAGGTATCTTGCCTGGGTTCTCAAGCTGTGAATGCCAAAAGCCTGCTCTTGCGATCTCTCCTGGCTGATCCAATAACCCTAAACACACAATATAATATAGCAATCTAGCATCATACACTAAAGTAACACACATAGATACTACGATGCTGCTCTTAGGTACTGTCGCAAGATCACGGTTGGTCGACTACAGAGTCACGTGTGCATGTAGCTAAGGTGTACACGTATTCTGTCCTCGGTTACCGTGTGCCTAGAGACAATAATTTACCGAAGTTATGGGTTACCTACTACTCCTGATCTTGTACGAATACATGTCCTATTTTCCATGTTCAAACATACTTGGTTTGTGTTCCAGTTTTTCGGGTGAATTACTAGCCCTTAATAACAGGTCTTATGATTAAGGTAAATGCTAGTTATTAAATAAATGCTAAATCTTGTTAATCATCATACATTCATATATATATAGTTTGAGGTTAATTAAGTTTGTGTCCAAGACTACGACACTCGACACTTGACGCGACGAACATATATGAACACGATACGAGGATGGAGGGGAATAAGGCATTTACCTAGTTGGCTGGACGAGGGTCTTCTAGCTGACTGGTCGTCCTCCGGCGAGTGGTGGGGCTCCGGCGTTGGCCTGCGAGCAAGGCAGCAACGGCAGCGACAGTACTGCAACAGATGCAACAATGGCAGCAGCGGGTTGGGAGTGGTGTTGGGTGGTGGAGATGGTGGAGGTCCGGCGGGTGCAGGCGGAAGGGGTCTGCGGTGGTGGCCTGAGGGGGTGGCGTTGTTGGAAGGTCGGGAAAGGGGTCATCGGTTTGATGGAGGATGGGTTGATGGTGAAGAGGGTGGTGATGATGGAGGGGGTCCGGATGTTGCAGGCGGAATGGCAGAGTGGCCCGGCATTGAGAGGCAGTACCGGCGGGTTGCAGGCCATGGAGCCGTCCGATCGGGTAGGGGGAGGGGCTCGGTTTGGGAAGAAGGGGAGTCGGCTTGGGTTTCCTCTTTGGTGATGAAGAGAAATAAGTTTAAGGGTTTTAATGTAGGGAACATGTGTATTTATATAGGAGGGGGTTTATGGGCTGGCCTCAGGACTTGGGCCGTCTGGCCTTGTTGGGGTGGGGCTGGTCCACGTGAAAGGGTGCATGTGGGCTTGGTTAGGTTCTGTTTAGGGTAAATTTGTCTCTAATTTAATTAAATTAAAAATAATGTGCGCGACGTTCCTTAATGAATTGAAGATACATGGAACTAGATTCGAGTGGAACACAAGAGTCATGGGCGTAGCTGGCTCAGCGTAGGCTAATACCCTAATTTGGGTTATAGGGAATTGGGTTGTGGTTGTGCCTCAAATTCAAGTAGGAATGGACAATTAAGGAAAATCAGATTTATTAAAATAATACATAGACGTTTGTAACGAATATTGTGCAGCTCAAATGAAGCACAATATGGAGTATCCAAAAGTTACACAAGGGTCAGATGGATAGTCTGGCATGTCTAGAAGATGAGAATTTAAAAAGTTTGGGGGTACCTACTAGCGTAGCGCTCCAACCATCAAAACAATGGTAAGGTGTATTAAGTCACATAATTATTGCACATTAGATCTAATTGTATCCAATTTAATCCTAGTCTCTCGATTTAAATTTAAAAATAATCCTAAATTGGTCGAGGGAGTTTATAATTGGTCTTTAGTGCAGTGTACTGAATCCTTCCTGCAGTGCACTCTTCTTGCTGAACTGTGCACATACCCTTGCTGATGGTTTACTGCCTCGAGCATGCTGAATACTCCCTGATGAACACTTGCTGCAACTGGCAACTGTGCTCCCTGCACATGCTATGCTCGATGCAATCAGCTGCCTGCAGAACTGCAGGGTTCTTGCTGAATTGGCTTGATGCAACTGTAACTGCAGTTGCATGCTGCTGCACCTGCTGTGCAGTGTCTACTGCCCTGATCCCCCTTCACTGCTCACTCACTCACAAACACTAGCACACACACATACATATATACACTCTCCTATATGTATCAATCTATATATATAAACACTTCTCTCATCTATACATAGATATATATATATATATACAAACACACATATACATAGATATCTACATATACATATACATATATAGATA
Source organism: Iris macrosiphon (assembly GCA_036927795.1). NCBI lineage: Eukaryota > Viridiplantae > Streptophyta > Magnoliopsida > Asparagales > Iridaceae > Iris > Iris macrosiphon. Next base: position 100,214,901 of record JAYESA010000005.1, on the reverse strand, counting down.
TAACATCTACATATATATATATATATATATATATACAACATACACATATACACTTAAATATATATACTCTATATAGATATCAGATATATGCATTTATAAACACATAGATACATAGCTATATATACACCTAGCTACATATACTCATGTATACAATATACTATAGATACATATACACATACATAGATATATCATATCTAATATATTATACTAATAGATATACACAAGTCAATGAATTGAGGAATGCAATACAATAAACACGTGGAGTGTGTCGCACCTGTATCACAATAGATCTATGATACGCTTGCGATGCGAGTCCACCACGCAACCAAATATACCAAGAATGATAGGATCAAGTCTAAAATAGCAAATATGACTAATACGAAGAATTAAATACATACCTACGTGTCCGTGTCAAGAAGTGACATTTACAAGTCCCCGTGTCGGAGAAAAACTCCTAAAAATAATCTGTATCGCCAAATTGACGGGATACGGCCTACACGTATCCAATTATGGACACAACAATAGTAAAAAACAATCAAACATACGCTAAATTGATCTAATTGACCAATTGACAAACACAACATATGCCAATCTCCTAATTCTCCCAAAATTGACACAAAAATACCCATAATTTTCTCCATAGGCCTCCTATGAACCTAATTCTAATTTCTACGGTCAGACTCATCATATGGGATGGTTTCTAATGATTAAAACATAGATTTAGAACCTAATTAAAGGAGAAAAAATAAATTTTATCTATTGGGAGATGAATTTCCAATGAAACCTCCAAAAATGGTGAAATGAGCCTTCAACTTGTAGATCCTTGCTCCTCTTTGTAGATCCTTGTTTCCTCCTTATAGATCCTTACTCTAATAGCCTCCAATGATGATATGGAAAGAAATTGGAAAATAATTTGGTTTAGATATGAAGGAATTTGGTTGAGAAAAAATCTAGATCTAGATTTGGAATAAAAAAAATAAAGAGAGAGAAAGTTTTTACCCCCTTTATATAGGCCTCTCTTGCCCGCTCCCTCAAGCTACTATGTAAAGTCTAAAATACCCTTTGGGGCCTCTCATAAAGAAAATAATTAAGGAGAAAAGGTTCTAGTCTAATAGGTTTAACTTAATTAATCCTCCTCCTAATGAATTGGCTTATTATTGGGCTCAAATCTAACTAGAATTAAATATTGGTCCATGGATCTAATCTAAACTAGTTAGGTCCAGTAACACAAGTCCAAATATAAATCTAATACGCTAACAATAAATAATAATATAATAACTAAATATTTAATATGTACAATATTTAATTAATTATCAAATGACTAAAATATCCTTTTCTAGAAATATGGTAGTGACAGCGGCCATATCATCTTTCTTAGGGGGAACCCGACACTATAGATTCAGAACAACTGGTGATCAACTTTGCCCAAAGAATGTAAAGCTGAAGCCAGAATATCCCTCCATAGGTAAATATACGGGATAATATACCAGATGAAGGCGGCAGGGATTGCGGCTCACCCAGCATAGTCATAGCCTTCCCCATGGTTTCTATATCGTCCACGGAGACGTGATCAAATGGTTGAAGGGCTCTGCCACCACTACGTCCATCTTTTTGGCCCACAAATTTTTAAATGTAGGCTCTGACACGCCTGCATCGACCTCTTGAAACCTCTAATACTCAGATGCAGGCCCCGAGGGACCCTCGTCAGACCCTGGGGAAGTCTCCTCCTCATGACCCCTATATAGGTGGGGATTTGCGGCTGGGATAAATGCGGTAGCAGTTCGAATCCCAATGCTTAGATCTATGAAATTGCCAAAAGATGACGGTGACTTCTCATTGGTCGAGCCACTTTATCTTCTATGAACCTTTGCCTCGGACTCCGTGTCAACTGACAGCACAGAATCCCAAAAGATCTCCTCAAAGATCGAACTAAATCTACTCATTTAATAACTTGACAACCTGGCAGAATGTGTTGTGTGACAACACAAAGTTATGTGGCATGTCTCTACTATGCAGCCAAAAGTGCTCGATTATGCTTCTCATTCAAAGTATTCCAAACTTATTATTTTGGAAACATTAAAGGGGGTCTTGTAGAAGCATAAAAATACTACAGGCCGCATAGAGCTCATGCCACATAAAATATGATAGATACGGCCAAACAAAAGCTGTATAATAGCTTTCATGCAGCCTGAACAATCAAGTTGTGGAGAATCCACATGCGGCCTGATCAACCAAGTCGTAGAGAAGCCACATAGTATATTATATGCAGCCTGAACGACCACAGAACAGGGAGGCTGTATAAGGATCCCTTGACACAGATTTTGATGTCTGTTAGAGGCTCTAACACATCCCTCATCCCTCTGAGATGCTTCGAGGCTCGTGAAGATGATGGCTCAAAAAAAGATAACGGGTTACATTAGTGCATTAATTACTTCCACAAACGTTCAATGCCACATATCCCCTCGTATGTGGCTACGCCATATGCTGCCTCACCAATATGCGGCCAGAGTGTCCATTCGACCAAGGCCCAACTGAGAGCACGTATGCGGATGCAATGCCCTACGCGGCCTCACCAACATGCGGCAAGAGTATCTATTCAACCAAGGACCAAACGAGAGCACGTATGCGGCTACAAGACCCATGCGGCCTTGCCAACATGCGACCAGAGTGTCCATTCGACCAAGGCCCAAATGAGGGCAAGTATGCGGCTATAAGATCCATGCGACCTCCCCATCATGCAGCCAAGATGCTATGCGGCCTCCAGCTTACAAGATCTTCTCTTTACAACTGCAGAGATCTTTGTACATTTAGTGCTGACTACGTGTCTAGCTAATCAAGTCAAGCCCACAACGGGTTGATAACAACGCCGGGATCTTATCAGCAATATATCTGAACCGAACTCACGTGACAGTTTTCTATGACATGCGGCTACAGTTACAATCGTAAGTTTATGAAGTAGCCCTATGCGACCACCAAGCAGGAACATATGCGACATCCATAACACGTCCACAAGGCAGCTATAAATAGCAAGGTACCACACCCATGCAAAGGACCCGGCTGGCTATTGGCAAACCTACACTCGAGCAAGAGAGAAGAGCTTCTGCATAGGCTCATTCACAGAGTAAAGATAGTTGCTACACTCCTAACCCTCCATCGTCACCCGCAAAAAGTAAATTTGAACTTAGATTGTCTTCTAGGACTTCTATATACTTTTTCTTAATTTGTTAATCAAATCAAGTTCTTTTAGTTCTCCTTATGATTCCTAATGGTTAAATGCATAAATTAGAGCCTAAATTAAGAGGTGGATTTAGACTTTATATATTGGAAGATGGATTCCCAATAAAATGCTCAATAGACACAATTAGGACATAATCTCCTTGCCAATTCCTCTTCCTTCAAGTGCTCCTTGCAATCCAAGCTCAAATACTTCTTAGATGATAAAATTGAGAGAGAATGGGTGTGAATTGGTTGAATTTGGTGGAGGGATGAAGTAAATTAGGGATAAACTAAATTGGGGATATGGATGAATAAAGAAGTGAAGAGGAGAGATAATTCCTCTCTATAAGCTGCCCCCTCTCTCTTCTTCCCCAAACAACAACAAATGCCACATAGACCCCTACTTAGTTATTTATAAAGAATAATTAGGGAAGGCTATATTCGGAAAGCTTCTAACTAATGAGAATTAAGCTAATCTCCTTAATTAACTAAAGGAATGTTCTAATTTGGCCTAGTCCAATGTTGGGCTCAATGTGTCATGACAATCCAGTAGGTCGACTAATGACAAGTCTAAATAAATATAGGCTAGCCCACTAACAAATAATTGAATAGCATAACTCAATATAATTAATTAGTAGAACATTATCTAAATATATAATCATTAATTAATAAATATGCTAAATGTCCAAAATACTCTCATCTAGAAATATGGTAGTGACAGGACTGAATGTCCATCACCGGAACTCAAGAAATGACCTTGCTTATAGCTGATATTTCCTGGCTTGACTCTATTAGTAATGGGAGTCAAATCCCACTCCATCTTTCGTGGATATGTAGCATGGAAGAAGGAAGATAGCAGAAAATGCCTTGTCATCTCGGGGAGATACATGACCCTACCATAAATACTGAACAACCACTTCTCCTTCTTATTCTTAGGCTGAGAAGATGGATGAATGGCATCACCAAACAAGAAAGCCGGCTTAGAATATATTTCATTCACAAAGGAAGTAAGAGGTTCGTCGCTTATCAAAGACGTAAACATTCGTTCCCCTTGTCCAGCTATCAATAATTGATCGGTACTGGATATCTTCCTATCGGATTGAGAAAACTTAGTATGCGATAAGACTTCTAAATAATTAGTATAAAGAATTCCTATAGTATATCCTTTTAGTTCAGCCAGAGGATCCGTACCCAAGTCAAGTGCAAAATCCATAAACAAGGAGTCAACAAATCTCATGAAGAAGAGAACTATGGGAATTTACGAAAACTCCAGGAGATAAGCAAATTATGCGCCAAATGTGCCAATCTGTCAAAATAGATGGAAAGTGCAATGACTCGCCAAATAATAGAAAAAGTATGTCGACTCGCCAAAATAATGGAAAAAGTGCACCAATTCACCAATAAATGGAAAAAGTGCACCGACTCGCCAATAATAGAAAAAGTGCATCGACTCGTCAATAATGGAAAAAGTGCGCCGATTCGCCAATAATAGGGAAAGTGCGTCAAAATAGTTATTTTTAATCTGAACGAGAGAAAGTGTGCCAAAATGAGTTCTTACGCTCTGAACGAGAGAAAATGCCCCAAAGTGACAATTTTTTCTCTGAATGAGAGAAAAGTGCGCGTGTACATGTGTATTTGTGTTCTAGGTCTTCGTGGAAAAGTTCTTGAGGAAGAAGGAGACGAAGAGATTTGAGAGTGGTGGAAAATTTCTCTCTCTCCTAAACCCATCTATTTATAGATTTGGGGAAAAAACTCTTTGGATGCTAAGACTCTTTGGGATTCGCACAGCAAATTACGCATTTAGCCACGTCAGCAAATCCTTTAGAATTCTGTACAGAGTGCACGCACAAAAACTTGTATTCTTCTAATTCAAAGTAATTTTGAATTCATCTAAATGAATTCAAAAACTTTGAAAAGAGTCTTGTAGAGGCACAAAAAGTGCACCTCAGATAGATGGCACAGTTTTTCATAGATAAATCCAATAGTAGAAGAATGGTACACTTTCTACTTGTTCTAAAAGAAAGATGCACATTTTCTTGCTTTGGTGCACTTTACATTAATTTTAGAGGATGGCGCACTATTCAAAGAGTAGAAAAGTGGCGCACATTCTTAATGCTACGAAAGATGGCGCACAAACGATCTTCTCTCTCAATATTTAATACAGCAGACTGACAACTGACAAAGGCAAAAACCGAATTGTCAGAGTTCATCATTACAGCGGCGATATGGCAATATATCCTCGTGGAGAACCTCGTACTCGCCATGAACTTTACTGACTATTAATTTGGAGTCGCCATAGGCTTCTAGAAAGTCAACCTCCAATTGTTTAGTAAGCGGAATCCCGATGATGAGAGCATTGTAATCTGCCACATTATTGGAATACGGCTCCGTAAGCTAGTACGCACGATGGATGACTAGGTGTCGGGACAGATCAGCACTATACCTACTCCGACGATGATATTGTCTTTAGGACATGTTCTAGAAGAACCGTCGAAGAACACTCGCGAAACTAATCCTCATATCGTGATGATGTTAGACTCTAACAGGTCATCGGGGATTTTGTCATAGAGTTTTGAAGTCTTCGGTACTGGATGAGCTGCTAGAAAGTCGTCCAATGCTTGGCCCTTGACAGCCTTTTGCTGTCATGACCCACACCAAGAATAAGGGCACGAGTGGTGAACATCGCCTAGTCTACGTCGTAAAAATGATATAGAAAGCTGTCTAGGTCAATAATAATTCTAAAAAACTCATACAATATATATAAGGTACCTGTCAATGTCATCTCAACTCCAAACGGAAGAAAAAATATAATGACATGATAAGATATCAACACTCAATCACAATATCAAACTAAGGAAGATAGAGCATGATATGGAATAGAAAGATGAAATAAGAATTATAAAAATTTTATATGTCCACACTATGAGTCTAGACACAAACAATTCCCAAAATAATAATATACATGACATGAGTCTAAAATAAGACTAATACAATGTCTAACATATAAGCCTAAGCCTCCTCGGTTACTGGCACTAAGTTCTCCTGCTCTAGGGGAGTATCCTCTAATGGCTCGCTATCCTGCGGCCCATAGTAATTGGGACACCGCTCCTCAAGCCAATCATCTAAAAAATATATTATCAGGATTTGAGCGAAGTATAAAACTCTGAAAGTAGTTCCAAGTACATGGTAGAGCATATATGACAGGTAATAGAAAAGAATACAAGATAACTAGAAACAGAAATTGAAAATAAACTATAGTAAAATGGTAATGTACTGAAAAGAAAAGAACATGCAATATGGAATAACTGTAAATAATAAAAATAGGTAAAACTACTAATGTGCCTTAGAGTACAAGTTTGTTATGTGATCGGTTTGTATTGAACATGAATATAATAAGGTAACTTGATTGCACATATTATGTGTAATGGACATATACACGAATACACTAGACTTGATCACATAACCAACTACTACTCCCCACCCCCAACCAATACTCATGGATCCAATTACGACATGTTACGACCACGAATATAAGCATATGGAACACAAGCCGTGTGTGAACATGAGGTACATGGTAATCAATACCCGATATACACGATAAAATACATGTGAAGGAGTACCCACTGAACATGGTAGGGGATAACCTCCCATAACAGGATCTATTTAGTACCAGTCCGTGTAACCACTGTGTCAGAATTAAGTAAATAGTTCTAGAATATGTGTTATATACACTATTAGGACTAAAAACTAATAGATATATGTACTCGCCTCTGGTCCTGAGAAAAGGTATCTCTCGATGCCCAAGCTGGTGTCACATAATGCTATTTAGGAAACATTATGTCAATTGGTGTAATAAATGAGAATTGACTTAAAGAATGCACTAATATGCTTTTTATGTCAATTTTTAGCTAAACTAGGTCCAACTAGGTCAATATAAGTCAAACTAGGTCACTATTAGCAAACACATCTATATTAGTTAATAACACTAATAACTATATCGTAATATACTCTATATATCTGTATACACTATCTTACCTATATACACTACTAGGTAATAGGCTAACTGATATATAGCTAATTTACTGTGTTACAAGCTAACTAACACAACTAATGACTGATACTAAAAACAAACTAATACTAACCATTCTCATTTATATACTAACTGGCACTTATACATAACTAACTATTTGATAACATATATACTAACTTACATGATACAACAACTAGTATCATATCCTAACTTGCAACTGATACCTAACACTCACCTATACTTTCACATCACGATACCCTCACTGATACAAGAACCAAATTTTGGTTCAGTTACTTTCACACATTGATCAACTTGCTATTGTGTTCACCCACCCTATTATCTTACACTCCACTAGTCATTTAGTATCTTGGATAACACATACTAACACTTAATCCCATACTGATACTCCTTATCTCAATGCAAATTCCCAAAACATAATGAACTTCTCAGTAGGTTTGCATTAGTCTCTACCTGTTTTCCTTCTTACATCCTACTGATATCTTAACTCTTCAGTTAGCCACCATATGTACATGTATTGCTCCAAGTCTGTGCACATTGTGCACAAGTGCGTATCCCTACACAGTTATTACACTTACCTGCACGCCACAGTTGGGAGCATCAACACTCCAAACTGCAACTCAACCCTGACAATGTTTTACACTGTCTCATTACAGTTGCATACTGATATTGTATGGCATCAAGTCCCCCTTCCACACACAGATACCCAGGTTCAGTTTATAACCGAGCCCCTCTATTTTGCTACTGATAAGATAACTCATCGTCCATACCATAGCATGTTACTGCTGCTAATGATGTTATTCCTATCAGGTCTACCACCTCCTTAACAACTAATACATTAGGCAACTCATATTGCTACTGTTGTTGCATAACCCAGGTACCCGCAATTTGATATCAAACCTACCTATATAATTAAACACCCATAAAAGCTCATAAACCCACCGATACTCGCCCGAGCCTAGTACCCACTGCATGATGTTATTGTTACATTAAATAGGCACCTAGTTGCTATTATAACTGCTCCTAATCCTGATCCTCTACACTGCCATCTAACCTTATAACTGAACTCTGAGCCAAAGTACTGAAGAAACACTGTCAAGCACACCCACACACATCACACAAGTGTGCATACTAACACCCACCATATAAACATGTATATATCTATACTCCTATATTAAATATTGTGACTTATAATAAAAATATAGAAATATCTATATGCACAATCTGAATACAAATGCTAAAATAAACAATTAGGCATTCTACCAAACACTTGTGGTGTATAATTGGGATACGCTAGGATACGCTCATGTTACGCACTCCAAACTTCTCCAAACCTAAACCAAGGCCTACCAACATGTCATAAATGATGATTAAAGCCTAAAAAAGTATTAGCTAGCTATTCTAGGTGTCATGACAAAATATGGCATGTGTGTCTCATGTGTTAAAGGAAAAACCTCCAAAAGTCACAATAGGGATTGTTGGAAGTAAAAACTTAAATCGACCTACTAATATAATGACAAACACTTGGTACTCCAATTTCGAATTTCTTCCAAATTGGTCACCAAACTCAATGTAAAAGTCACAATAGGGATTGTTGGAAGTAAAAACTTTATCCCATGGGTAGCCTTAAAGCATGAGTATATTCCTAATGCTTAATTACTACAATTAGAAGCTAACTAAAATAATATCAGAATTTACCTATTGGAAGATGGATTCTCAATGTAAACCAAAATAGACACAATATGACACAAGCTTCTAGCTCTAAAGCTCCCTCTTCAAGTGCTCCTTCCTACTCCAAGCTCCAATGCTCTTTGAGTGGTAAAAATAAGATAGAATATGAATGAATTGAGGAGGATTGATGGAGGGATGAAGGAAATTAGGGATCTAGGAATTTGGAGATCTAAAAATGAGTACAAATTAAGAGGAGAGAGAGAGAAAAAGAGAGAGAGGGAGAGAGAGAGAGAGAGAGAAGCCTCTCTATAGTGGCCGGCCCCCCTTTTTCCTTCTCCAAGTCACAAGCAAATGTCTAAGTTGCCCCTATATGAAAAATTATAAAAAATAATTATGGATGGCTATTTTGGAAAGTTTCTACACTAATGCAAATTATTCTAGTCCTCATAATTAATTTATAGACATGGGTTTAATGGTCCTAGTCTATGTTGGGCTCAATAAATTATTATGACAAGTCTAATTGGGTTCACTAGTGTCAAGTCTATTTAATATGCTAGCCCACTACTATAAATAAATAATACAAAGCACCAAATAATTACATATCACCCTAAGTAATATTTAATTCCTAAAGATAAAAAAAATACCAAATTACTGAGCTACCACTATTTGGAAAAGTGAGGGTGCAATCCAACCCACCTTGGAAAAATTTTGTCCTCAAAATTTAGGTAAGAAACTAGCTACAAAAAGCAATCACAGCAAGCAAGAAAGAATTATACCTCACGGCTCAAACGAATAAAGATATCGATCGTGCATCTTGGATTCTCGCTCCCAGGTAGACTATCATAGAGAGTGATGCCACCATGGGACGCATACTAAAGGAATCGTCTGGTTCCGCAGCACATTCTCTATGCGATCTAGAATCTTCCAAGGCTTCTCTGGGTAACTGAGAGTCGGACCCATCTCGATCTTCGAGTGATCCAATACATCACTAGGATTTGCCATATACCGTCTCAGCTCTGACATATAGAATACATTGTGTACTCCCTAGAGTGCAGGCGACAAGTCTAGTCTGTAAGCTACTGCACCGCCCCTCTTAAGGTCACCGAAGGGTCCGATGTACGGTAGGCTAAGCTTCCTAGTGAATCGTACCCCGTGTGAGAGAAATTCTTATGAATACCAGATCGTAAACCTAGCACAAAATATAGCCTTAGCACTATATCTAAAATAAGGCAACACAAGCAATATAACAAAACTTATACCTCAAACTCCAAGGGTCTCCGTGACTGTCGGCCCAATGTTGTTGTCTGTCCTGTGCCACCCGAAGTCTATCCCTGATAAGCTTCACCTTCTAAACTACATCCACTACCATCTCCAGTCCTAATAAGGCTCTCTCACTAATATCATCCTATGATAACGGAGTGCGGCATCTCCGTCCATACAATACCTCAAATGGTGATATCTCGATACTGGCCTGGTAGTTGTTATTATAAGCAAACTCTACCAAGTGAAGGTGATCCTCCCAAGAGCCTCCAAAATCTAAAACACGGGTGCGTAGAATATCCTCGAGAGTCAAGATAGTCCTATCCGACTGCCTGCTTGTCCGAGGGTGATATGCGAAACTAAACTTGAGCTAGGTGCCCAAGCTAGCCTGCAAACTCCTCCAAAAGTGGAATATGAAGCAACTATCCCAATCTGAGACTATGCTTACAGTAACTCCATACAATTTTACTATCTTTTTGTACATACATCTCCGCGAGCTTCTCCGTAGACGTACCTACTTTAAATGGTAAGAAGTGGGCCGATTTGGTTAACCTGTCAACGATGACCCAAATCGCATCTTTACCTCCTGGAGAACGCGGAATCCCTAAAACAAAATTTATTATCACATGCTCCCACTTCCACTCTGGAATGGGTAACGGCATAAGCAATCCACCTAGCCTCTGTCTCTCCGCCTTTACCTGCTGGCATACCAAGCATCTGGATACGAAGCTTGCTACATCCCGCTCATACCATACTACCAAACATGCTCTCTCATGTCTCTATACATCTTGTTGGCACCTGGATGCATAGAGTACTGAGATCGATGCACTACTTGAAAAGCCTCCTCATACAATGTTCCACTCGGCACACGCAATCTGGTACCTTGTCGCAATGATCCATCCTCCGTAATACTAAAGTCCTTTGCCAATCTCATCCGAACTTGTGCTCTGATACTCCTCAGAGACTCATCCACGTAATATGCAACTCTGATCCGATTTATCAACTCTGATAGAACCTAAAGTTCCCATATCTGTGCCGCAACTCCAGGAACTAACACCTCAATACCCAAGCTATCAAGATCGGCCAATAAATATCTCTTCCTCGTCAAGTACATCACCACTGGATACATGCTCAAGGTATCGACGACTATGTTGGCCTTTCTTGAATGGTACTACAATGAGATATCGAAGTCCTTCATCAACTTCAACCATTGCCGCTTCCTTATATTGGGCTCTTTCTGTGTAAACACATACTTCAAGCTCTCGTGGTCTGTAAAGATCTCCATACGCTCTTCATACAAGTAGTATTTTTACAGCTTTAGAGCAAAGATGACTGGTGCCAACTCTAAGTCATGGGTAGGATAATTCTTCTTATGAGGGCATAATTTTTTAGAAGCATAGGCAATCACCTTCGTATTCTACTGTAAAATATATCCCAAACCCTTACCTGAAGCATCACTGTATATAGAAAATCTTCTTGTCCCCGATGGCAATATCAATAATGGAGCTGTAGTCAACCTCTTCTTTATCTCCTCAAAGGTGGCCTAACACTCCTCAGTCCAAACGCTATATCCTTCTGGGTCAGCCTAGTCATCAGCTTTGTAATCATGGAGAAGTCCTGAACAAATCTCCAATAATAGCCTGCCAATCCAAGAAAGCTCTTAATTTCTTCCACTAAACTCGGGGTAGACCATGACTCAACTGCTAAAATATTCTTTGGGTCCACTGGGATTCCATCTCCTGTAATCACATGTCCGAAGAATTCAACCTTAACAAGGAAGAACTCGTAGTTCGAAAGCTTATCAAATAATTTCTCCTTCCTAAGGGTCTCTAGAACGATCCTCAGGTGCTTCTCATGCTCCTCCAGGGTCTTCGAATATATCAATATATCATCAATAAAAACTACCACGAACTGATTCAGGTACTAATGAAATACCTTATCTTCAGGTTCATGAATACCATTGGTACATTGGTCAACCCAAACGGCATCACCAAGAACTCAAACTGCCCATACCGATTCTTGAAAGTTGTCTTTGAAATGTCTTCCTTCTTCACTTTTACCTGGTGGTATCACGACCTCAAGTCTATCTTGGATAATACCTTCACTCCGCTCAACTGATCAAACAGATCGTCAATTCGCGGCAACGGATATTTGTTCTTGATAGTGAGGTTGTTAAGAGCCCTGCAGTCAATACACATATGTACTAACCCATCCTTCTTCGGTTCAAATAATACCGTAGCATCCCACGATGATGAACTGGAGCGGATAAAGCCCTTGTCCTGTAACTCATCCACCTGCTTTTTTAGTTTCGTCGGTTCATTGTTGTTTACCCATAGACATGTTGTGATATTGGCTCTGCGCTTGGCACCAAGTCTATAGAGAACTCCACATCTCGATCTGGTGGCAACCCCAATAAATTCTCTAGAAAGACGTTCATATACTCTACAATCAATGGATGTGGCAGCTCCTGCTCTTCCACCATATCTCCACAGAAGTCTCCCTCACTCTGCTTAACTGCTCCTCTGATAAACTCAAACTCTAGCTCTCCTGGCGTGTGAAACAAAACTTTGTCTCTATGATAATCGATACTAGCATGGTTCGTACTCAACCAATCCATCCCGAGTACTATGTCGTAGCTCGGATATGACATTACGAGTAGACATGCGCTCAACTCTCGGCCTCCCAAAGTGACTCTCTGATCCTTGTAAACATTACTGACCAGGATAATGACACCCTCGGTCGTGATCTTGCAAGTACTCACCAACGGTTTAGCCTTAATATGATGCTTCAAATACAAATACAAAGATATGTGAAGCACCAGAATTAAATAAATTATGAGCTAGAAAAGAATCAAAATAGACTAAACCTGAGATGACATCACCAACTGGCTCCTCCACCTTGACGATCAAGGCGAAAGCTATCCCCTGCTGCGTACCTCTCTATTACTGCTGGTGCTGTGCAAATCTCTATTGTTGTGTCAGCAATGGAGGTCCTCTCTTTTTTCTACTGGTGGTCTTGTTGGTGCTCTTTGTTCCTGGGCCCCGTCCTGAGCTACACGAGCTGGAGCCCTAGGAAAAGCCCTCAATTGTTGGTCTCCTAATTCACAGAACAAATACTGGTCTAATCTTATCCTGCACGCATCCCATCTATGTCCCGACTTCTTGTAGAATGGGCAAGGAATAGTTGGCTGAGATGGCATCTGAATCTGGTGTACCTATTGTACTGGCGCTCTAGCTGGTACGAGGAATTGCTGCCTCGGTTGCTGGAAGTGTCTCTGAGGTTGTTGTTGAAAGTGAGGCTGCTTTGCTAGGCTCGCACTACTGCTAGCTCCTGAAGGATCCCTCATCCTCTTGGAGCCAAACTCCAAATCATCCTTCGTATGCTATGCATGTGCGAGAATCTCCTAAAATATAGTGGTACAATATCCACTAGTATAGGATTTGGTCTTCCTGTTCAGACCCTTTTTGAACTTTTGAGCCTTGCCCCAGGGTTTTTGCCCCTTCACAAAGTGACCAAATCTGCAATACTCTGTTGCGTACTCATCCACTGTCATGCTTCCCTGGACGAGGAACTGAAACTGGCTCTCTAGAGAAGTCAGAGCCATGTCTGGAAATAACTTCTCCTTGAAAAGCTCCATAAAAACTTCCCAAGTAAGTCCAAGTGCTGAGATCCTTGGGTCTGTCCTGAACCATGTCAAAGCAATGTCACACATCATGCTCCATGGTGCCTCCACCTGCAAGCTCTCTGGAATCTGCGCCAGTTGCAGGTTACTCTCTATGTCTTTGATCCAGTCATCCGCATAAATAATTCCCTCAATGCACTTAAAATCCTTGGGCTCCATTCTCTTTAAATCAATGATGGTCCCCGGCCTTAGCTGTTGTGGGGCAAGCTGAGGTGGAGCTACTTGTGGCTGGACCAAGACAACTCTCTCGACTGCGACGAGTACAAGCTGGTGGACATTCTTAATTTTCTGCCTCATGACCTCATATTGGTGCTGCTGGGCCTCCGTCTGGGCCCTATGTGCCTCTATCATCTACTGAAAAAGTGCAAACACCTGCGCCAGATCAACTGCTGGTGGTGTTTGTAGTAGCTCTTCTGAAGCAGTAGGCACCGTCCTCTGTGAAGATGTGGGCACTGTCCTCTGGACTGGAGGTGAAGCACCCCCGAAATCTTCTGCAGTAATGCCCACCTGGACCGTTGAAGCGGCCCTCTAAGCTAAAGCTGATGGAGCAGTGGTTGTTGCTGCCAAACTCAGAGGCGACGAAGTGACCGACCTCGCTGGCACTGCGCCTGAGCACTGGGATCGCGTCCTTGGCGACATCCTGAAGATAGATTAAAAAAAAGAATCAATATTAAGTAAGATACAAAGTAGGAAAAAATTATTTAAAGTAAACAAGCATTTAGATTGATAAGGATAGCAAAAGTAATATGTTGGAAGTGTTCCTAGCTGTGATTGAGTATACTCTAAGCCAATATCCGATATCCTAAAGTAGGATCGTAGCAGTACTCTAAGTATGAGCACCACAACAAAATTATACTAATAGCGACCTCTTGACCTGCATGGGCCACCACTAAAAATGTGTCACGATCCACACCCGAAATAAGGGCACGAGTGGTGAACATCGCCCAGCCTACTTCGTAAGAACGATGTAGAATGCTGTCTAGATCCACAATAATATGTAAACATCTCATATAATATATAAAAGGTACATGTCAATATCATCTCAACTCCAAACGGAAGAACAAATATAATGACATCATAAGATATCAATACTTAATCATAATATTAAACTAAGGAAGATAGAGCATAATATGGAATAGAAAGATGAAATAAGAATCACAAAATATTCACAAGTCCACACTATGAGTCTAGGCACAAACAACTTCAAAAATAATAATATACATGCCATGAGTCTAAAATAAGACTAATACAATGTCTAACATATAAGTCTAAGCCTCCCGGTCATTGGCACTAAGTTCTCCTGCTCTAGAGGAGTATCCTCTAATGGTTCACCGTCTTGCGGCCCGTCGTAAGTGGGACACTTCTCCTCAAGCCAATCATCTAAAAAATATATTCAATCAGGATTGGAGCAAAGTATAATACTCTAAAAGTAGTTCCAAGTACATGGTAGAGCATATATGACAGGTAATAGAAAAAATACAAGATAACTAGCAACATGAATTGGAAATAAAATATAGTAAACTAGTAATGTAATAAAAAGGAACGAACATGCAATATAGAATAACTGCAAGTAATAAAAATATATAAAACTAGCTAATGTACCTTAGAATACAAGTTCGTTATGTGATCGGTTTGGGTTGAACACGAATATAATAAGGTAACTCTATTACGCATGTGATGTATAATGGACATGTATACGAATACAGTGGACTTGATTACATAACCAACTCATGCTGCCCCATCCCCAACCAATACTCATGGATCCAATCACGACATGTTACAAATACGAATATAAGCACACTGAACATAAGCAGTGTGTGAACAAGAAGTACATGATAATCAATAATCGATACACACAATGAAATACCTGTGAAGGAGTACCCGCTTAACACGGTAGGAGATAAAATCCCATGACATAATCTATTTAGTACCAGTCCGTGTAACCACAGTGTCATAATCAAGTAAACAGTTCTAGAATATGTGATATATACACTATCATAACTGAAAACTAACAAAGAGATATACTTGCTTCTGGTCCTGAGCAAAGGTGTCTCTCGATGCCCAAGCTAGTGTCACACATTTCTATTTAGGAAATATTTTGTCAATTGGTGTAATGAATGAGAATTGTGTTAAAGAATGCACTAATATGCTTTCTAGGTCATTTTCTAGCTAAATTAGGTCCAACTAGGTCAATATAAGTCAAACTAGCTCACTACTAGCTAACACTAGCTATATTAGTTAATAATACTAATAACTATTAATTATATCATAATATACTCTACATATCTATACACACTATCTTACCTATATACACTACTAGGTAATAGGCTAACTGATACATAGCTAATTAACCGTATTACATGATAACTAACACAACTAATGACTGATACTAAAACAAACTAATACTAACCCATTCTCAGTTATATACTAACTGGCACTTATGCATAACTAACTAATTGATAACATATATACTAACTTATATGATACAACAACTGGTATCCTATCCTAACTTTCAATTGATACTGTCACTTTTCGTTCCCGATATACGTATTTTGAATATATTAATTTTCCTGCTTATATTATTTGTTGCTTGCATTTAATTAGGTTGTATGTCATAGAGATTAGACCTATTCTTTGGTTTAATTAGACTCATGGTTTAATTGTTGGGTTGGTTTGGCCATGAGTGAACCCATGGTCTAAACCTCAACCGCGGCATATATAAGTCAACCTCTTTCTCTCTCTTCCCTCATTCTCTTATTTTTTTCCTTCAGTTTGGCAAGTACACCTTGTACTACATAGAAAAACCTCTTAATTTTTGATTCTTGCTATTTCCTTGCATTTTATTAGTCTATTATGTGCCCATGATGATTCTAAACACTTTTAGTAATTGGAGTTTTTGGTTTTAATGGGTAGATTTGAGAAGATCTATATTATAAGTTTAGGGTTTTTATGGATTCCTTGATTTTTAGTGGTTTTGATCTACTAAAATATGGCATTTGCAAAAAATAGTTTTTGGGATGGATGGAGCACTTTATTTCGAGCACTTTGGCTTTTGGTTCACTTGATTCGGAGTTAAAATAAAGTTTTTATGAAAAAAAATAAAATTTTGATTTTTTTTAGTTCTCCCAGTGGCTGAACTTGCTGTCTGGAGAAGACGAAGTTCTCATGCGGCCAGGGCCATATGCGTCCGAGAGTTCCATGCGGCATGATCCTTTTGCGGCCTGGACACTTACCGCATATCCGACCAGCATGCGTCCATATTGTTGGAAGCATGACCGATTATTACACAAGTGTTCTGGAGCTAATCCTTGAACTCCTTGTGTTTCATTAAGTAAACGAATAAGAAATTTGCTAAGTCCCAGAACGTCTCATGCGGCCTTGACCTATATACGGCAAGCAAACCTATGCGGCCTTGACCTATATGCGGCAAGCAGACCTACACGGCCTTGACCCATATGCGACAAGCAGAACTTTGCAGCCTTGACTCATATGCGGCAGCAACCTCGATGTGTCACCTGTCATATGCGATACTGACTCTATGCGTCCCTGACCCTATGCGGCCCTATGTGCATGATTTGTTGATTTTCTTAGTTTTATATTTTATTGGTTTTTTTTATTCTAAGTATGATATTGATGATTGGAATGCATGAGAACTGAGTAATCATGTGTTGAACATGAATATATGCTTGACTCGACTATGAATAGAGATAGACCATGCGGCCAAGTGACTATGACTACCTATGTGCCTGACTCGACCTACGTATTGCTATGTGCTAGAACTCATATGATTTACCAATGATTGGCAACTTGACTCGACTATTGGTATCAGTGCTGATACACTTAGTGTACTAAGTGGTATGTGTTCCTACGTGTTAAGTGTTTCTACGTGATTATGTTATATGTTTACACCGAGGTATGCCTACGTGCTAAGCGATATGTGATGTAATCAAATTTATCCAGCATGGACATGATAGTTGGTCGATAACCAAGCGTGGCTAAGATTTGTTGACTATTGCATCATGCTCGGGTGAATCCAGATTGAACTACTAAGTTCCAAAGTGGATTCGTATCTAAAGTACCCGTACTATGGTACGACATATAAGAGGAGTAACATGTGACCACGACATGTGATTCTAGCTAACCATATGGTTAACTAGGCAACTAAACATGTAGAGCATTGGGAGGGACGGAATCCCAAGGTCGTGCTTAACTAGCCACCCTCAATCTTTATATATAGAGTGAAGGTTGGCCCCATTGGATATTATTTAAATTATTATTAGTGGATTGTAGAAGCACGAAAAATACGCTGTATAGCTCTACGCAACATATTGATGCAAAGCAGCGTAAACAGAGGACTTCAGAGCCTTCAACGTGCAATCAGAGCTTCTCCGCCAAGCACAGCATAAAATATAGGCTCGAGGACCATCCGCGTAGGGAAGTATGTCCAGGCTGCTTCGGCGTAAACATGATGCGTCATCGCCTTTATGGCGTAAAACTCATCTGCTTTCAATGCAGCATTAAAGTGTACGAGGGACGCTTCGTATTCTCTGCATTGAACCTGTCAGATCCTGTAATGAACCTGACATCTCGACTTTTGACAAAGGGATACTGCTCGACTACCCAGGCGACGGCTATAATGATAGCGCGACACTGTAACCCAGGCTGTCTTTTACTGCCATTTCCCTTGCGTAAAACCGCTTTTACGTACACAGAGGAATACGCTGCCTAGTTTTACACAGGCAGATGAGAGCTCCTTACGCTCCGCAGAAGACAAATCGCCTGCCACGTCAAAAGCTGCACTCCATACGGGACTCAAGGCGCATCTCTGCATTTAATGCACAGGGCGGTGATAGGCCCTCAAGGCACGTCTCTGCAATTAATGCGCCGAATACTGACAGATGCCTGAGGCACGTCTCTGCGTTTGATGCACAGAAGGGTGGCAGACCTGCAAAACATGTCCCTGCATTTAATGCGCAGGATGATGGCAGATCTCCACATTGAATGCAGGATATTTGATTAAATATCACCGAACCATCGTTTAGTGACATCCCTTTTGCGAGAGCTGCTCCTACGCATACAA
The DNA here is from genome assembly GCA_036927795.1 of Iris macrosiphon. Taxonomy (NCBI): domain Eukaryota; kingdom Viridiplantae; phylum Streptophyta; class Magnoliopsida; order Asparagales; family Iridaceae; genus Iris; species Iris macrosiphon. Next base: position 100,195,944 of record JAYESA010000005.1, on the reverse strand, counting down.
GAGAATACGCTGCCTAGTTTTACACAGGCGAACATAAGCTCCTTAGGCTCCGCAGAAGACGAACAGACAGCCACGATAGCGGTTACTCTTCGCACAGGGTTCAAGGTGCGTATCTGCATTTAATGCGCAGAATGATGGCAAATCTTAAAGATAAGCATCTGCATTTAATGCACAGGATGGGGGCAGATCTCGGCATTTAATGCAAAAGATCTGATTATCTCCAAGAGCCGTAATTTTGGCTAAAATGTCCACATCATCACTCTGGCACGTTACGCAGCGGCTTCTACGCCTATTTAGCTTCGGTGCCTGCTCGGCTTCTACGCCTATTCAGCTTCGGTGCCTGCTCGGCTTCTACGCCCATTCGGCCTTCTGTGCCTGCTCGGCCTTCTCTGCCTACTCGGCCTCTATGACCACTCGGCTTCTACGCCTACTCGGCCTTTATGACCACTCGACTTCTACGCCTATTCGGCTTCTATACCGGTTTGATAACTATTTGGCTTCTATGCTATGGTGACAGACATTGGTTCTATGCCAACCTCTTCTACACGAGGGATACCTACCTACGTGGCTTCTATGCCGTGATCTTTGTAACGGTTATACGCATTTTGTCCCTTAGTTGGACCCGCGTCACACGCTCATTCAAAAGATCATCTATACGCAGGCATTGATTATTTTAACCGTTGTGTAAAAGGGTATTGTACTTTCCACTACTCGGTTTTTACACCGATTGAGTAGTCACTGTCACTAAAACTCTATAAATAGAGACCTCTATCACCAGAGGAGAAGGTCGACAAATTGGAGGGTCGAAGAAGTTAGGTCTAAAAACTGATCAAGCGATCCAGTACTAGATCCAACGGTCGAGAGAGAGAGAGAGAGAGAGGAGAATCCAGAGCTCAGGTAAAGAGAAGGGATCGACGACTTTGGCATCGGGCATCCACCCTTTTTAGCAACCTTCGAAGCTGCTACCTGTCTTCCACGGCACTTATTCAACATCGTGTGGTCCAAGGGCTAAAGTTATCGACTGCAGATCAGACACCCATAGCAATATTCACCCAGATTAAATAAATTGTACTTAGACATCCTCGCGTAGGATCAAATTTGTATAATCTTGTTTGTAAACATAAAAGAAGGGCGGGTCTTCGTACAAGACTTTATTTTCCGTATTCATCAAATCTTTTCTCGTTTATATTATCCAAAATAAGATGTCGACTCTGTTGGGGACATCTTTCTCTTCTGATGAGGAAGCTATTGCTCAACATGATACGATATCCGTGGGATCCGTGAAGAAGACACTGGTCGTCCAGTTCGACCAGTCTGCCTACGAAGATATGCTCCGAATAAATAGTAGCTCTCACTCTCTCTCTGTCCAAAATAACAGGAAGCTGCGTAAGGTCTGGATGCCCAAGACATCCTCTACCATTCCTGTGGACTCTCCGATCTCTCTGATCTCTCCGACCAATGAGGTTGTAGCATTGCTCCCTCCGTGCCCTGTGCGTAAAATTCAGTCGCCTGTCTCTGACAGAACCGACAAAACTTCTGGCAATGCCTCAGTGCTAACCCAGAAGTATACTCCGTGCTCTGTGCGTGAAATTCAGTCTCCCGTCCCTGGCTGTATAGACAAAACTTTGGATAAAGCCTCAGTGCTAAATCAGAAGTACAAGACACGCTCTGTGCATAAAACAACATCTGACCTCTACGGAGAACCAGATGATCCCTGTCATCTCCGCAAGGGAAAGCGAGCGGCGGACTACTCAACTTCTCGGCATTTACGCCAGCAAGGGAATAATCTACACGTCCTCCGAATTACGCGAGATGCTGATGGCCGATTGAGGATATCCTCAACTTTACGCCAACCAGAGCGAAGCTCCAAATTATGCCAGGCGAAGTCCCTAGGCGTAAAGAAGGCTCCAGTTGCGAAAAGACACCCTCCTCGATTATCCGCCACCCAGATGGCCAACCTGTTGTATACGGGTGGCACAGGGAAGACTATGGTTCCCATCATCCGCATGCCCTCTAATGGGAACAGAAGGAACAAGCCATCATCTTCTTCTTCTGTAACTCCTCCTGACCTGCACAAATATCTAATCCGCAAACGCAAGGAGAGGGGATCTTCCAGCGTGGCTATTACGCCTCCTAGCGAGCACTGCTGTAATAGTCACAGGATTGTAATTAATTATTGCTGTTCTAAAATAAAATGGCCTATTTTCGACCGGCTGAGCTACTCTCCATCTTTTCTAGAAGAAGAGCCCGCGCATGCATCTGTGAACATGGCTTCACATATACCTGGAGGAAGCCCAGACTCAAGACGTCCGTCCTCTAGAACTCCGAGCCGAAGAAAATTCAACATGCTCCTTAGGGACACCGAAGCTGGGGTATTCCAGAACACTCGTTCAAGGTCACGACAACTGACTTCGTGCTCTTCTGATTCCGATGTTGGGGGTCACCAGTCTCCCGAATCAGATACTGAGAGTATAGAGTCAACTTCTACAGCGACCTATACTCATCCTTCAATGACGCCCAGGGAGATAGGAGTTTATGCCATTGGAGATGAATACGAGAAATGCCTCCAAGCTCAGTAGCGCATCGCACTCTACCAAGCATGCATTTCCAGAGCTTTTAATCAAAAAGTAAAGAAAAGAGTATTCAAAGCCGGCGAGCTAGTTTTGGCTGTAAGAAGGCCAATGATTCTTACTCACAGGAGTAAAGGCAAATTCTAGTCCAAATGAGAAGGCCCTTACGTGATCGAGACAACATTCTCAAACGGCGCTTACAGGTTAGCCCAGCCTAATGGAGGCCTGCTAATGGCTCCTATCAATGGCAAATTCCTGAAAAGGTACTATGCTTAAACCTCCTCTTCTTAAGTAAAATAAGGTGATCTCATTCTGACAAAACTACTTCTAAAACGAAACTAGTTGGATCATATTCTGTCATGTCCATATGACCTCTGAATAGATTTGCTCTGCTAAAACTTACCGAAAGTATATCACGTCCATACTACCTTTGATATCACTTTTACCCAAACCTGTCATTTACATTCCGAAATGATGGGTTCACAAAGTCAGATAAAAAGCCTCTTTATTATTCCCAGAAAAGAGCAAGAGTACATTGAAAAGCAAAAGCAAAAGTACATCATGAAGGGGGAGCGGTCAGGTCGCAAAGCTGCTGCGCCAGTACGGCCATCCTCTCAGCCCCGGAATCCAAGACATCAGCGCAGACCCGCTCCAACCGTGCCTCATCATCTATCAGGAGGGACAGTTCGGCTCTAGCCCGAAGGAGACCGGCACGGGCGACTCCTGCACTCGCCAAGTTCTGTTGTGCTAGGACCAGTCGGCCATTTACCACATCTAAACCTTCCGACGACTAAGAAGCCCACTCCTTTGCCTGAGCAAGCTTTGTCTCCCATTTGTGGACCCTCGCTACATTGCCGTCATGCTCGGCCTGGTACTTCGTTTGAAGGGCGAGAGTCTCCTCCAAGACGACTTTCCCTTTATCCATCTCCTGCTGATTGGTCTCGATGAATTTATTCAGACCTTCCTTCTTTTCAACAAGATGCGCAGTCAAGGAGTCGTATCTGGCCTGGACTAGAGCTTCAATATTGCCTCGAGCTAGCTGTAGGTATTCGTTAATGGATTGCTCCAAGCCATTAACCATCGCCTCAAGCGCGTCAGCTACCCCGGCATCACCGAATTTCCTGACCGCCTCTATCGAGAACCGAGAGGACCTTTTCAACAATGCAAAGTCCAGCTTCTTCGCCAACACCATTGCCATTAGCGTTCTCAAAGTGGTGTAGAAGATCCCGGTGTACTGCTCGGTCAGCGCAACTAGATCCGCATGAACGCGGGGAGTATCCGCGATGGTGGTGACTTCCCCCCAGGAATTACCACAAACGATGTCGCCACGGCCGTCGCCTCAACAGGAGGTACGACGAAGGAAGAATCACCAACACCGGACAAAGTGACCGGCATGCTCAAAAGAGGCACTGTCGCAATGACAGGCTCATCCTCCTCTTGAGATATCTCAAGAGTCTCCTCGACAGGCAAGCCAGCACCCGAAGAGGTCTCCTCTTCAAAATTAGGTACCTCCGTGTCACCGCTAGGACCTAACACAGAGCCAACGGGCGCGTCTACATCACCCTCTCCGAAGAGTTCTTCCCCTGAAAAGAAGACAAAAGGAAGTTAATATCAACACAATATTAATTTTCCCAAAGAAGAGGCATAAAAGACGATATTTACCCCTGGCCGATGGCATATACATCGCATCTGCAGCCTGTACAGCTAAATTGTTTCTTAATAATGCTAGGCGAGCTGTCATACCTGGAGAAAGGGGTCTGCAAACTGACACTGGCAAATAGTCTTCCAGGTCCTCCTCAAAATCCAACCGAGGCTCATCGGCTGGAATCGCACTAGGTGCACTCATAGGCGCGGCAAAAGTCTCTCCCGATGCCGATCCGACTAGAGGTATACGAAACTTTATTATACTCAGCCCCGAAGGCGACCTCGTTCCACTACCTGAAGCAGTAGCAGCGACGACGGCATCCAGCTGAGATTCTCCGGCACCACCAGCCGGAACTGTGGAAGATCCCTCTCTAAAAGGTGAGGAACCTCCAATCAAAGAATCGTCCCCAGCAAGGGGAGATGCAAGCTCACCTCCAGGAGCATCAATGCCAGGAATTCGGAGAGAACGATTTACCGTCTTCTTCTTCCTCTTACGAGGGAAAGCTTCCTTGGGAGCAGGAGCCCTTCGCATCCCAGAAACTACCGAAGCCCCTGCAGGCGGAGGTACTTCACCCCTAGGGACCGACACCAGAGGCTCATCCGGGTTAACAGACTCCTCACCCTTGTCGAAAGAAACCGAGGGGACTTTAACTCTTCCTCCAGGCTTGGAAGAGGGCACCCTAAAGCTTTCATACATATCAAAATCGCGATGGAAGGTGTTCGTTGCCACATAGAACTGGGCATACGAATACAGGATACGCAGTTCCGTGGAGAGTGTAATAATAGGCACAATAAAAATTGCCCCAGTACAGCCCATGATAAAATATCGCCATCCCCGCTCTCCATCAATGAGTCCACCTCTGGACCTGAAGCTGGTGACGGCATTGCCCACGTGCAACTGACCATACCCAAACTGCCGGGCAAACCGACTGGGCAAGTAGGGCTCCAAGAAGCAATGATCTTCGCGTCTGTACAGCGGATGGGATGGTCTAATGCAGACCAACTAATTAAAAGCTTCGGGAGAAAGAATGGTCTTCTCTCTACCCGAATCCTCGAGCCTAATCACCGATTGATTGCGATGTACGGGAGAGACGGTACAGAAAAGCTTCCAACTATGACTGAAGCCTAGCGCCTGCCGACAGTCTATAACTATGTTCATATTCCAGGAAGACTTCTGGTAGTTCAACAAGAAACTACCCCCCGAACTACTGTCAGAACCGGGAGACATCACCCGGGGGTTATGGAGAATTAACCACCCTATCAAATACAGGTATGGTAATTCTATCCTGGGAAAGCTATCATGCCGAATTTCATCGACGAGCAGCCCGTCAATCATGGCCCTCAGGCCAGCTTGTATACGGCACACCATGGCAGGGAGCAAGCCCAGTCTTGCCCCGAACACCAGACGCACTGCAGGCCATAATGTATTACGGTGAATGCGGTCCGCAGATGCGACACCAGGTACTACTACTCGGTGCAGCCATACGAAAAGGAAGCCAGCCAGTTGAGCCTCCCTGGATAGAGGCCTGCGATAGCGCCTCAAATAACTATAGGCCTTAGTGCCTTCAGGATACTTTCCTGTCCCTTCGTCGAGGAACCGGTCCGGAGCCCCAGCATCCACAATGAGATCGTCAACTACCTGAGCATTAAGCGCACTCAGGGGATTCACAGGCAGATCCTTGTCCTCCAATACCTTCTCCGGCTTAGCAGTCCTGGACCGGTGAAAGAAGAGGTAGGACGTCCATTTGCTGATGTGAGCCAAATCTGAGGGCTCGTCATAAAAAGTAGTACAAGCAAGGTAGTGGCACATCAGCTCCTGATAGACCTCTACTACTCGAGGGTCTGAACCCCCCAGCTCCCGGTTCGTGGGAACATACTCTTCGTATGAAGTATCCCCCATCGGCAGTCTTGAGATCTCTGCCATCTCATGCAGGGCCAATCCTAACTCCCCCAGTGGAGTGGCAAAGGTCCCGGTAAGCAAAATATATCGCCCCATCAGTGCCAGAAACAAGTTAGGATTAGGAGGTAACCCAACACTGGTAGCACTCACAGCTGCAAACAGATCGATGTTCTCCAACTCAGTTTGAAAATGCTTCAGGGCCCAATCAACCAAGCGAGCCCATCGAAGGTTTGAAGGGGTGATCCACCCGCCACACCGAGGGTTCACCTTAGGGTATACTCCCCCACACCCCATAAAATCATTACAGAAAGTCGGTAACTGGACCGGCTGGATCACCAAACTGTCTTCACTCAGGACACTGCCCGGGTACAGCCCCCTGAACAGTGTCACAGAGCCAGAAGGGCGGCTGACAAACGATCCCTGGTCAGCTCCTCTCAGATGAAAGATCTTCTCTGGCTTGCCGTGAAGATCGGGGGTCAGCGTCCATGACATCTTTCTGGGATGCGTAGCATGAAAGAAGGCCGAGATGGGGTAGTCTCTCGACATATTGGGCAGATACAAGACCAAACCCTCGGCAGGGAAAACCTAGAGTTCTCTCTTGGATTTTGTCTGGGACTGCATGTCAATCATGTCCCCGAAGAGGAAAGCCGACTTCAGGTATTGCTCCCCGTCTATGTACGTTTGGGGATCCCCGTTGATCATGCTCAGCAGCATTCGCTCGCCCTGAGCCGATATCAGAATTGTCCTTCCTTCGGGATACTGGGGCCCGGAGATAGAAAATGTTACGTGTGACAGATCCTCCAAATAGTTGGAGTGCAGCATCCCGATAGCAGAGCCCATCACTTCAGCCAGCGGAGACTCATGCAAGTTAACTGCAAAAGCACAGAAGAAACACGTCAGTTCCTAACTAGATATTTTGGGACTTGCAGCATCCGCAAAAAGGAAAATCAACAGTCCGTGCTCTACGCCGAGACTGTGAAACTTGAGCCCTTACGCTGGAATCCATTTCCTTAAAATGTAAAGATTGGTAGTATACGGTCTGTGCTTTATGCCAGATTGATTAAATTGAGTTATTACGCCAGGATTTTCATCCATAAGCATAAAACTCAAATTTTAATAGTATACACCAAGTTTTCGACGGTCAAAGCTTTTACGCTCGACTGCGGAAAAGATAGAGTTTTTACGCTGACACATTAGGAATGTGGGCATAAAAAGATGAAACGTCTCCGTGCATCATCTTCCTCAAAGAGGCTATCAGCACAGAAGATGACCTAGCACGGTCACGTTCAACGTGTGCGAAGGATTTTCAGTCATTCTCTCTTTTTTCCAAGAGCTCTACCTTCTAGGCCGGGTGCACTACTCGTCGGCGGGATGCTCCGCTCAGAATGAAGTTCGCCTTGTCCAACCAGAGACGCACTCGCTTGGGCCGAAGAACGAGAAGAAGAATCAACCTTCTTTCCCTTAGCGGAGGAAGTTTGTTTCGAAGCCATTACTGGAAACTTTGAAGAAGAAACGAAGAAGAACTCGAACAGTAGAAAGCTTTTTCTCGCAGAAGACGGATGAAAAGTTTTTCCCCTCAGAAACTTGGGATATATATAGAGTTCGGATGGACTCCTCGGACCCCGAACCAAATCTCCTAATTAATATTCGGTTATGATTGGGTCCCACGTCAGCCTATTTATTCAGAGAAGGCGGACAGTCGACAAATTCGAAAAGTTTTTCGCGCAAAGCAGGTTCGTAGTTTCTACGCTAAGGAGCTTTCTACGCTCGACAGCTATAGATCTACGGTTTTACGCTCGCAAGCTATAAGTCTATAGTTTTATGCCCGGATGCCTTTGTGCTCGGTAGCTTTTACGCTCGAGAGGCTACGGACCTACGACTTCACGCTCAGCAGATACCAAATCGACGATCTCACGCTCGGTGGCGCTTAGTTTACGCTCGGAGGCGACGGATCCACGACTTCACACTCGAAAATTTTTCTTTTCAGAATCAACAAATCTACAGTTCTACGCTAAGGAGCTTTCTACGCTCGACAGCTACAAATCTATGACTTTACGTTCAACAGCTACAAGTCAGGTTTTACGCCCGGATGCCTTTGTGCTCGGTAGCTTTTATGCTCGAGAGGCTACAAACCTATGACTTCATGCTCAGGAACTATAAGTCTATGATTTCACGCTCGATGGTGTTTAGTTTATGCTCAAAGGCTGCCAACTTATGATTTTGTGCTCTATGACTTCCCGCACATCTGAAAGATATGCAGGCCGAAATACGCGTACATCTGAACGATCCTCAAGGCGGTCAATTACAGGAGTTCACACAGAAGATACTCCTTCTTGACCTCAAGATATCCCAAGTATCCGAAGCATACAGAGTTCAAACAATAAAAAATTACCCTTCTTTATGGGTCGATTCGAAGTTCATCCAGACTCCAGTTTGAATATTTTATCTACCAAGATGGCAAATCAGTTTGACAGCCATTTCTCGCCCTGTTCCAAAGGATTTCCGAGAAATCATTCTTGAAGATGATGTCTAAACAAAGAAATTATGTTATCAGAAGTAACAGTTCAGAATTCTACGCGGTTCCTCACTCCTAAAACAGCAGGACAGTTCAAAACACTCGAATGCTAAAGCGGCTTTCTACGCATCCCTAGTTATGTGTAAAAGACAGGACAGGACCTAGCACTCTTTCTAAACAGAGTCGGCATAAAGAATCAGACGTATCAAAGCTACACATATTCAGACTTCACAGCAAAGAATGGCAACATGATCATATGCACGGAAGAAAGACGATTTTATTAAAGATTAAAGTCATGATTATATATGAGGGAAATCCAATCTCAAGGGTTTTTCTTCATTTCTCAAGATTACATATGAGGGGAATCCCGTCTACAAAAGGATTTTTCTCGTCGTCATCGAAAGGCCACCCCCCAGAATCTGCTCTACTAGGTTCTTGCATGGGCGCCAATTCTTTATCTCTCCTCCAGCAGTTGGTCGGTTTCCGCAACCGACTAAAATGATAAATGGAGGGAGAATACGGAACTGGGCCTGCCTAAATTATGCAGATCCCATGCTCCGTGCACCGTGACAGATTGAGTTGAGGTATTTTACCCAACTCAATATCCGAGGTCAGAGCTAGTTGCTGCTCTCATCCCCGGAGGTAACGGGAGAAGGTGCCACTTACAAGCAACGTGGTGAAATACGATTCTTCTTCTCTCCCGAAGAACCACCATACAAAGTTGCTGATTATCCCGAGCAAAGGAGGCTATGATATACTTCCATGATCCATCGTTGTAGAGAACATTTGCTCGAAGATGCCGTCTTTTTTGGCTCCTTACATGCTGGAAGAGCATGATCTCCTTCTTCCTTAAGTCGACCCGACGAACTCTGGCCATCATCCCTGTATGATGAAGGAAGCATGGAAAGAACAGAAGAACTCCTCAGCCTTTTTATAGGCGAGAGAGAGCACCGATCCCCAATAAATCTGCCATAAAGTCAGCCTCGATCATTTCAAAACTCTATTCAGAAATGTTTCGAGTTACGAGGAGCGGGTCATGCTTCATTTAAAGAATTTTAAATTACGAGGAATTTAAAAGCTTTGAAGGGGGTCTTGTAGAAGCATGAAAAATACGCTGGATAGCTCTACGCAGCATATTAATGCAAAGCAGCGTAAACAGAGGACTTCAGAGCCTTCAACGTGCAATCAGAGCTTCTCCGCCAAGCGCAGCATAAAATATAGGCTCGAGGACCATCCGCGTAGGGCAGTATGTCCAGGCTGCTTCGGCGTAAACAGGATGCGTCATCGCCTTTATGGCATAAAACTCATCCGCTTTCAATGCAGCATTGAAGTGTACGAGGGACGCTTCGTATTCTCTGCAATGAACCTGTCAGATCCTGCAATGAACCTGACGTCTCGACTTCTGACAAAGGGATACTGCTCGACTACCCAGGCGACGGCTATAATGATGGCACGACACTGCAACCCAGGCTGTCATTTATTGCTATTTTCCTAGTGTAAAACCGCTTTTACGTACACAGAGGAATACGCTGCCTAGTTTTACACAGGCAGATGATAGCTCCTTACGCTCCGCAGAAGACAAATCGCCTGCCACGTCAAAAGCTGCACTCCGTACGGGACTCGAGGCACATCTCTGAATTTAATGCACAGGGCGGTAACAGGCCCTCAAGGCACGTCTCTGCAATTAATGCGCCAAATACTAACAGATGCCTGAGGCACGTCTCTGCGTTTGATGCACAGAAGGGTGGCAGACCTGCAAAACACGCCTCTGTATTTAATACGCAGGATGATGGCGGATCTCCATATTGAATGCAGGAGATTTGATTAAATGTCACCGAACTATCGTTTAGTGACATCCCCTTTGTGAGAGCTGCTCCTACGCATACAAGAGAATACACTGCCTAGTTTTACACAGGCGAACATGAGCTCCTTACGCTCCGTAGAAGACGAACAGACTGCCACGACAGCGGTTACTCTTTGCACAGGGTTCAAGGTGCGTATCTGCATTTAATGCGCAGAATGATGGCAAATCTTAAAGACAAGCATCTGCATTTAATGCACAGGATGGGGGCAGATCTCGGCATTTAATGCAAGAGATCTGATTATCTCCAAGAGCCATAATTCCGGCTAAAATGTCCACATCATCACTTTGGCACGTTACGCAGCAGCTTCTACGCCTATTCAGCTTTGGTGCCTGCTCGGCTTCTACGCCCATTCAGCTTTGGTGCCTGCTCGGCTTCTATGCCCATTCAGCTTCGGTGCCTGCTCGGCCTTCTGTGCCTACTCGGCTTCTACGCCTACTCGACCTTTATGACCACTCGGCTTCTACGCCTACTCGGCCTTTATGACCACTCGGCTTCTACGCCTATTCGGCTTCTATGCCGGTTTGATAACTATTTGGCTTCTATGCCATGGTGACAGACATTGGCTTCTATGCCAACATCTTCTACACGAGGGATATCTACCTGCGTGGCTTCTATGCCGTGATCTTTGTAGCGGTTATACGCATTTTGTCCCTTAGTTGGACCCGTGTCACACGCTCATTCAAAAGATCATCTATACGCAGGCATTAGTTATTTTAACCGTTGTGTAAAAGGGTATTATACTTTCCACTACTCAGTTTTTACACCGATTGAGTGGTCATTGTCACTAAAACTCTATAAATAGAGACGTCTATCAACAGAGGAGAAGGTCGACAAATTGGAGGGTCGAAGAAGTTAGGTCTGAAAACTGATCAAGAGATCCAGTACCAGATCCAACGGTCGAGAGAGAGAGAGAGAGAGAGGAGAATCCAGAGCTCAGGCAAAGAGAAGGGATCGACAACTTTGGCATCGGGCATCCATCCTCTTTAGCAACCTTCGAAGCTGCTACCTGTCTTCCACGACACTTCTTCAATATCGTGTGGTCCAAGGGCTAAAGTGATCGACTACAGATCAGACACCCATAGCAATATTCATCCAGATTAAATAAATTATACTTAGACATCGTCGCGTAGGATCAAATTTGTATAATCTTGTTTGTAAACATAAAAGAAGGACGGGTCTTCGTACAAGACCTCATTTTCCGCATTCATCAAATATTTTCTCATTTATATTATCCAAAACATGGATGACAATATCCGAGTATTATATTATACTGTGTGTTCTATGCGATCTTAACACGGTGGCCTTACGAGGGACCGGTGCATAATACTATGTTCTATGCGGTGATTCATGGCTCAGTTAACCCTGCTAGAATATGGCTCGATCTGAGGATTCTTATTATCTGTATAATACCTCTGAGATAACCCAGACTCTTCCTAGTAAGCCGTACAAATGATTGGCCAATTTTGTAACTGAGCTTGATTGTGATTGTACCTTATGTTAAATAGTTTAGGGATGTGGGCTATCATGGTCGATGGTCTAACCCTTGTCCTTGTTTGGTTGTAGGGTTAGATTGTTGTATAATGGTAGGCTATAAACCAAAACTACTAGACAGAACTATATATATATATATATATATATATATTTCATAAACTGGTTTTATTTATTCATTCACGCATCCTTTGTGGTACTTGCTATTTGGGGTTTAACCCCACTGGTTTTACATATCCAAGTTTAGATCCAGCACCCGAGGATCAAGTGTACTTCTTCCTGAACAATGGCGCGCAGCAGACGGATGGCCACTAAGGAATGTAAGTGGGTTTCTTCTTACCTGCTCATTATTGAACATTTTACTCATTTTGGGTTTTAGCCACCGGCACTTATTAGCCGTAAATCTAGATATTTAGTATCCTTACATGATTGTAATTAATTAGACTGTAGATGATCATGGTTATGTACTTTTGATACTATGTCCGTTTTCTTATTTTTGTATAGCTGGTTTCCAGAATTTTGTGGTAGGGCGTTTGGTATGCCTTACTTCCTTGTCATATATGTTATATGTTTACTGTTCTTACTTGATTGATTGAGACAATAGATATGATATGTGAAACTAAGTAACTTTTTTATAGTATGCACCCCTTTGTCTAGTTACAGCCGTGATCGCCGTACGATATTCTATACCTTGTACGGGGGATCTAGCCATGTCCGTCTCCGTATTTCGGTACTGGGGCGTGGTAAAGTTTTAGTGGTGGCCTATGCAGTTCTGTGTTTTCAGACTTATGGGGTATTATGGTCATAGGAGTCTCAATCAAACATATGCCTTTGAAATCTTGAATTCGTTCTTCTCGAAGCCTTGCTGACTATCGAATCAATTATTTTCTTGATCCTTTCTGTCCTATTCTTGATGTTTTTTGTCCATTTCTTTAGGGCTTCTTCAGTTGATAGAGCAGCTGGCAAGGTAGGACAAGGTTCCCCTAGGCAATAACGGGAGGTAGCAACTGTTCTGAGTCAAATTTGAATAGAGCCAGTAGTTGAACAAGCTGGCACAGTAGAACCAAAAGTTGGACATGTTGAGCAACTAGCCCCTGAGATCCCCGTAACCCCAGTGGTATCAGCAGTACCAGCGATACTTGACACCCCAACATTACTGGAGATCCTCCGGGGAATGATGGCTATATAGCAACACCAGATGGTTGTACAACAACATCAACAGTTTCAATAACAAGAGCAGAATATATTTTTGAGTCAACGTTTACAAACGGCTCTAGAAAGAGGCAAAAGGACTGATTCAGGGGCGTCAGTTAAATTTTGCCGACTTAACCCAAGGTACTTCGATGGCACGGAGGATTTCATCACAGCAGATGCCTGGTTGTAAGATATCGAGTTTATTCTGGCAGCAGCAAGGGTTTCGGCGGATGAACAAGTTGATCAAGTTTGATTGCAGTTTTAAGACCTTGCTCTTGACTGGTGGGCGTCAGTAGAGGTTGGCTTGAGGCATCATATCTCCTAGGATAGTTTCTGTCATGACCCACACCCGATGAAGGGGCACGAGTACGTGGGTACGTCCAGCCTACGTCACAGCATCGACGGTAGAATGTTGTCTAGGTCAACTATACTATCTAATCATCTCACAATAATGTATAATCTGCCAATAATATCTCAACTCCAAGAAGGAGGGCAAGATACTTAATGCAACAAAATAGTCAATCACAAATTTATAGCACGATAAGATATCAAAGAAGTCTAACATAATTATGCAGTCTAAATATAACAAAAACAAATAAAAACAATATCCAAGTCTCAATATCTACGCCAAAAATAAATTTGGTACCAAAATGCTAAAAAAACTAACTAAGAATTGAACTAGTGATTTCGGCTAGATCTTCTGGCAGTCACTCCAGAACTAGTGGATCCATGTCTGCACCATCTATAGGTCGAGGTTCGTAGTACGTCAAACACCAAGCTCTCGGATCCTCTAAAAAATATTATCCAATCAGGAATGGAACGAAGTACAACCCAATAGTAGTTCCAATTAATTGACAAAAACTATAAATAGTA